>JABXWE010027233.1:0-34941 GCA_014611495.1 Limonius californicus | reverse complement strand
AACTTTTGGTTAATAAAACTTACCTAGTGTTTTCAAAGTGGAAGTTGGTGTTTTATTTGTCTACAGTTTTCCTGGAAAGTTATTTAATTAATCCTAGTTATTAGTGTTTGTTTTTCTTAAAATAAGAAATTAAAAGAATTGATTACATTACAAGTTTCCTGATATATATTTTTTAATATTATAATTTCAATTTCAACACATTTTGGATGGAGCCAGTAAACCTGCATCTTTTTCAACAACAACTGCACTATCGATTAGTGATACACAATACGTTCAGATTTATGCATTTGGGTGAAATTTCTGCAGATATTTGGAAAATATTGGAACTACTGTGTGGTATGGTTGATTTCAGAACCTATTGTGGATGAAAGATAAGATTGCAGGTATTCTATAATGTAGTTTATATTTGTCTGTAACTATCATAATAGGGAAGCCACGTTTGTTTTAACGTCATATAAACCCTGAGACGTCTCATGAAAATTTTACATGCGTGTTTAGATTAAAGTTAAGTTTATAAATTTAAATATAATTACTTTTACTAATAATTCACAACACATATTTATGACGCTAGCCAACGTGGGTCAATAATATAATTATTTATTTTTATAATAATTATTATAGCATATAAATATGGCTTGTCAACGTGGGCCTTTGATATTTTATTGATGTAACATGTTTATTATTATCGAATAATTAATTATTTATATTTACAATAACTATCATAGCAATATATAATGATTAATGATGTTCTAATCATATTCAAATATTTACATCGTATTAAAAATTATACCCAGTGTTATTCATGAGTGATCAGCTTAGAGGTACTTTAATTACAACCTATTGTACGTTTTCATAGAACTTCCATTGAGCTTTTAGTTTTAAGATATTTAAAATCAGAGATAAGTCATTTTGTCATAATAACTTTATAGACGAAAATTTCAATATACATATGCATTTACTACATGCATACATCATATCACAAATTAAGAAACAATAGTTTTAAAGGCGCTTACTTGCCAGTTATTAATATCTGACAAATTGACAGCTGAATTAATTAAAGCACAACATTGGTAAAATATATAGTTAGTTCCTTTTAAAATTTGTAACTCTTATCATCCCCCATGAATAGCGCTCTATACAAACAATAATTTTGATGATTCTCGTTTTGTTGCAGGTAAGTGGATTTTGTGATCACAGAAATACGCTTGAGAATTCGTTATTGGGTAAGTTAGCGAACTATATAAAAGCTCACATTTATTCTTGTTTATCCTACGGGAACTACCTGTTTGGTGGCTCATACATTTTAGAAACCTTCATTTAATAAAGGTCTGTTTACACAGCTAAAAGGTAAATTTAGCGTATTATATTTGTCAGCAAAATTAAAGTTTAAAAACGTTGAGATTTTATTTTTGCAATGTGTTTAAAACTAAACAACGGTAATACAAAAGGGAATTACACTGATGGAGTAAACAAAAACTTTTTACGTCTGTTAGGAAACTTAGTTGCAGGTTAACAATGAAATATCACTGTAACTAGATTTGCATTCGTAGAACAAAAATGGGGAAAAATGTAGAGCAATGCAATCCTCGGGGGCGGCCTCTGCAACATTTTAATTAAAAAATAAACGTGGAACAGAACAAAAAGAGCCCCAAGCTGCACGGGATTTATAACTTAGCTTAGCTGAAAAATAATTATGTCGCACTACTCGAGCAAATCTTTTTCCGGATCCGCCACAACACCGCAGAGTCCACGAGTTGTGTTTTTATTTCGGCGTGCTATATTAAATTTAATACCGATTAATTTAGTGTTGTGCAAAAACAGCAAAATACGCCTGCCTTCCTTTTATTGCCGCTAATAAAAGGATTTGTAATATATTACTACCCGGTATTTTATTGCCGCTTCTCCAATTTAAGCCCTAGTTTATGTAGCGCCAAGAACAGAGGAAATAAAAATGAAAAGCGCTCTTATAACATTAATCTAATATTTTTGTTATATTGGAAGAATCTTTCATCGAGAGAACTCTTCGAGTTGGAATCTTCCTCTCTTTTTAGTCCTTTTAGTTTCTGCGCCGTAATGAAACTTTTCCAAAAGTAATTTAAACTAACGCGACTACAATATTGTCGATTCAGCTATTCCAGGTAGGTCTACCTCTGCGAACTATAATTTATTGCGTAATACCAATACCCACTCCATTTATAATCGGATTGGGGAAGGTGTTCAGTATGCAATTGCGACTGCATAATTAATTAACCGAGCAGCTTGAGAGATTAGTTGGGAAACATTATAGCAAAGATTGATGGAATGCTCGAAAGTGCACGCTGAGTCCTGGCGGTTACTCAATCCATCTATACTAGCGAGCCATAATTACCCGACGGTATATTTCGTCAAACTCCACCTTCATAGAGAAATTATGAGTGCAGCTCAGAGCGAGAAAACTGTAGTTTTAAAAAGCAAACCGCTGTAATTGTTCAGGGAATTTCGAAGATGCATTATCTAGGACTCATTTTTCAACTTATTCCTAAGAGCTATTTGACGGAACTTAAACCCTCGATAAAATATTCCTTCATTTATCAAAAGCGGACGGGAATGCATCGCGTTTTATCCTGACGGTGTATAATGATGCTGTTAAAAACTACTGCACAGCATTGCGATTTTTATTACTTTTACTTCACGCGGGATAAATGCTTCCACTTTACTTTACAAAACTTCTATGGATTGTATCGCTTATTCAAAGTAGGGAACGTGCCGACGGAATTATATTAGCGAGACGTTCTGAATCCATCAAGATAATACATACAGTGGAAAACACTACATTTTATTTTTTATATACCTATTGAACAAGAACTTACAGATATAGTTGGAGCAGGGAATTTGATAATATACATTTTTATGACGACATTCTCGGGAAGCTAGTTAATGTGTGTGTTTTTTTTTAATATGGTGCATACATCCTGGTTTGATACATATCTTCATTACTGTTGTGTAAGCTAAGTAAGAATTACGTCATTAAAATGTATGGCGTATGATTTGCCGTATCAATTATACTTACAAATTCCTTCATCTTGATTTGACACAAATTCTAATACGTATTTCCTTTTCATTTACTTTAGTGCTATCAATAGATACTGAGTAATCTTTGACTGATGACTATAGTAGTTGCTTATTATTAGTTGGAAACTACCAATTGGTACTCCGTACGTACTTAACTGCTTAAAAGAAATTGTCTGCTACAGTCAAGCAATCGTCGAAAGTTACTCAGTGACAGTTTACTGATGATCGGTAACTGTCTTTTATTAGTTACTACCCGCCGATTGCTACCTGGTACATGCCCAACTGCCAAAAGTAATTAACGGTTACTAGTGAATAATCATAGATAGTTACTCGGTAATGGTTTACTAATTATCAGTAGCCGCCTATCATTAGACAGTAACTACTAATTGTTTCCCGATGGCTGCTGATAGTTTTCCTACAGACGTTCATTTCTCGTAGGTATTTACCTATAGATTCTTAGAAGGTAATTATAGCTAGTTAGTCGATAACTGTTTTTATAGTAAGATACAGCCGAATTGTTTTTAGTGACTGCCGATTTTCGCCAGCTAAGCATTCAATTCTCATGTTGATTCTTAGAGGTATTCGTCGATAATTACTCGGAAACAGTTTTCTGATGATTCGTAACTGCATGTTATTAGTTGGTAATTGGTTATTGTGCCCCAGAGGTTACCGATAGTTCTTCTAGTACTCAAAGGTATTTGCAGATTATTAGAAGGTAAATATTCATAATTAGTCTATAATTGTTTTTAATAAATAATAAGCAATTGCTGAACTCTTCACGTTGACTACCGATTGCTTCCTAGTAGGGACACCTTGCTCAATAGTAATACAGATTACTAGTAGGTAATTGTCGATAATTATCAATAGATAATGGTTCACGATTTATTCCTTGTCAAGGATTACCAGTCGGTAACTGCTTATTTCCTGGAGATCGCCGCTAGCGCCCTGGTAAATGCAGTGCTCGCATATATGAAGATATTTGCAGTAAGTTACTTAAGATGCCGCATCCCTGTATGCAAGTTTTCGTAAATACAGTGCACGCCGCTTATTAGAATCACGGATAATATTATTATATCGGTATTGTTATCACATTCCCAAAGAACGGGCCAGGTGTATACGACTACATAGAAAAAACGTCGTTTATAGTATCATGATATCGGTTTATATTATCAATTTTCCTTACGATTGTTTACGTTCATGAGCAATATACTTGATTGCATGCATTTTTTTTTCGATTGTTACCGGATCTCTCTCTTGTAAGTTAACAGTCTGCAGACTGGTTGGCAGCAATTAACTCAGTTCTATACTAACCCTTTGCAATGATTGATATAAAATACAGAAGTGATCTTAGCTTAAAAGAAAAAATTAACTGTTTAGAGCAGATGATAAGTTGCCGAAAATAAGCCAGCGGAATGCAGAAGCAAAATTAAACATTTCATTATCAATTTTGTATTACATTAAAAAAAACACGTGATGAAATAGAAAACGCTGCGAAGTAAAATTATAATGTAATCATTAAAAGAAAGCGCACTGGAAAAAACGATCAAGTGGAATTTGTATTAAAACTGGTTCGCTAAGAAAGTGCGAAGAAGCGAAAAAGGAAAAGAACATTTTGTTGCAACGGAAAGATTTATTATTATCAATCTGTTATTGTTATTGCTATCAAAAATCCCGAGTGCCGATGTGATTACATTAAGCGCGTGTGCTATATAATCTCTTCTTCGAGTGCTTTATCTCTTACGAGACGTAGCGATCTTCTCTATATAATATTTCTGGTTAAATATTGCACAAACATAAAATCTATGAAAAGCAACGTGTGTATAAACGTTTTTTGTAGGTTTACAATCGAGTATTGTTTTAAATGTAATGGTGACGGATAAAAAACGTTTTAAATATCCAATTTTCTTTTTAAATTTTTTGCTGTGCGAATTGATAAAAAATGTAAATGAATGTCGCTATAGGTACCTAGAACTATTTATATAAAGTCAGTACAGACATTTTGCAACAACCATTTACAGAAGAAAGCGATACTTACTACACCACGATTAATATAATTTCTTAATACACACTGCCTAATCTACAAGTATTTTTCTAAAAATTACTTTGAGTTCCAAGGGGCAGATGTTTCACTTCAAAGTCGATAGAAACAACACGGTAGAATTATCAAAATATAAATTCAAGGGGGACACTTCCTATGTTTGACCTTCTATTCTTATTTCTTACCTTTCAACAAAAAAAAAATGTTAATTCACATCCATTTTAACTGGAAACTTCTTTTTGAAACTGTTTACAAAATTTCACTTAATTACATAGAATGTTATTTAGAAGTAAGTAAATTATACCTTTGTAAGGCATTAATAAAATTCTGCTTCTAACAATATTAATTTAATTAAAGTTAACTAAACATTACCTTTGCTGGAAAAGCGTAAAAAAATTTATCTGTAAATTGGAACTAATTTACAAATACATCGCGTAGTAATTTTGTTAAAAAATATGAAAATACGGACGCTCATTTGCTTGCCTTTTGTGTAATTTGTTTACAACATGAAGATTTTATACATTTATTGAAGTAGATAGGTACCAACTGCAGGAAGTGCTAAAATCTGTGTAACGTACTACATATGCGTTGTGATCATTTATGACGCGATTGTGTGCACTGACCGAATACAAAACCATATATTTGTTTTTCTTTACACTATTTCTCATAATCTACTGAATGCAATTTTCTTTAGTTCCGCGAAGCGTATACACACGCGAAGTATACATCCTTTATTAGATATCATGACTACAGCATAATTTATGTACCGGTGGGCTAGTCCCCTCACAATTGTGTTTGATGCAACCCAATATGCATGTATCACAATAACTGAGATATTGAATCTTTCATAGTATAGAAATAGTTGCTTTCTGTAAAGTTAATCTTTTACTGTAGTAATTGACAGTTTTACTAATATTAATTATATTAGTATTTAAATAGAAAAACGCTCATTGGTAATTCAGTATTTCTAATTCGATATAAAAACGATTTTCCGACTAGAACAAACTTGTCAGGTTTAATTTATGTGCCTACATTATTCTATTTTGTAAATCGTGCTCATTTACTACCGGAGTTCAGAATACTATTTCTATAATTATAAATTAAATATCAAAATAAATTAAAACTTCTAACGGTATAATATAGCACCTTCTTGCTTGCCATGGATTCACAGCTCTTCTTCTATTCGAATTATCTCCAAAAACATTAATTTAGTAATTCGTAACAATCCAACTGCAGTAAGCAGGGCAGCCATCATGTTCGTACCAAAGCTTTTTTCGAAAATTAAGTTCTACACCTTCCAACAATCCGGACAAAATGTTTTGTAGGGAGCTCAAGTAAGGTTGTCCAGTTAAATTTCCATGGAAGAACTGTGTTACAATAATATGGTTACCGACTGTACGGGAGCACATATTTCCAAAATAATCTGTTTGAAAATGTGTAACGTGTATTCCGTGCGGATTTTCTATATCTATTCACTTCACCATTGTTTTTGAATTTTCCCTCATCGCTAAATAATATGCAATTTTAAAAAATTGATCCTAAAGAAGTTGATTCTGAAAGAAATTATAAAATTGCAGTCTTCTCCAAGGGCCATTTTCGCGCACCAAAGTAACATGATGGGGATGGGGATAAGCAACATTTACTTTCAGAATTCTTCTAATTGAAGTTCTACTAATACGTAAATCTGTGCTTAGATCTCTTTGATTTACATGGGGATTCTCATTTACTGACGGCTAGTTAATATTCCATGTTTGTCGTCGTTCTGACCCCACATCTTCTGGAAATGACAAATTTACTTCCGATTCCAGAAGAAATTCTACGGCGTTTAAATATCTTTTCACACAGTGGTCTTCTAGTTGCATAGTGCCTGATATATAAATTTCGTTCTGCAGCAGCATTTTCGCGGCATTCACCATTCGTTTTTTCGTTCATTGAAAACAACACGCTTATATTGAGACCTCCACTTAGTATTCTCATAAGTGAGCTACATTAATCAATTTATTTAAAGATTAAAAAGTTTCCATGCTATATCTATGTTAAGTTGCGTCAACTACTTTAACAGAGAACTTAAGTGTGGAACCCGTACAAGAACCGTTTCTCATGATTACAACTTAAACAAACATAGGTATGCTTAACGAATATATAATTGAAACATAAAGTCAAAGATTATGTACGTACTATATAGGGTGTTTCAGAATATCTTTCCGAAAGTTGAAGGGTATGCAGAACTGTCGAATTTGAAAAACACAAACCCTCTAGAAGGGGTAAGGGGTAAGTAACTACATCTTTGCCGAATAATAACAGTAAATTTTGTTACTTGAATATATTTTGCATCTTGAACAAAACGTGTATTATAGCAATTACGTATTGTACATTAAAAAATGTGTTTAAATGGAAGAAAAGTCAACTTGTTGTTATGAAAATGCGAATTTAAATATTTAATGTAGAAAGTTACAGTGGTCATAAATTTGAAATTTCAGTTACTTAATAAATGAAACACATCAAATCCGAATCAACCCCGAGAGATACTTAAGGGTTGCGTGCTGTCTGTTTTTTCTTTATCAATGTTTACTATTAAGACAACTAACGAATTGCGAAATTTCCGTACCTATTCATCAGAAAGACAAAATACTAACTTGAGCTATTAGAAATTAGCTTTGTAATTTTAACTTAATTATTGCCTAAATAATTATTATATATTAGTGTTGCGCATTCTACTTGAATTGAACGATACATGCCAATGCGGTAGGTACTCAGGAAGAGTTTATAATCAACACAGACGTTGGCATTTGAATAGTTCCTCGTTACAAACTCCTCTAAACTAAACTGATGTGAAACTTGGTTCAAACAACAAAGGACTCTAACTAAACTGTACATTTACACATAAAACAAGTACAAGTATACAACGCCCTTGGCGATCTTGTTGATCGGTTAATGTAAGAAATATTGAGGGGGTGTACCATATTGGGCCAAGGACGATGTACATAAAGGTAAATCAAGAGTTTATAATTAAAATTTCTATTTGCATGTATAACTTACGCTTCCAGTTTCATCGTTATCCAAATACCTCCTATACTAACCATTGCAATAAACCTCTAGATTTTAAATTAATCAAAATCTGTACAGCCGAGTCGAAAATGTAGGCAACCGCATATACGTACTACTTAAGAGTAGATAATTTAAAAAATACTGTTCTGGTTCCTAAAGCTGTAAAATGAACATTTCCGTTCAAATATCATTCTGCATTCTTAGACGAAATCAACATTCCCTGCGACACTTCTCGCATGGGAAAGTAAAACGTGAAAATATTGACAAGCTGTATATATATTTTTAAATTAATACAAAACACGTTAATTATGTAATTCTGAAGAATAATTGTTTTAAATTAAAAGTGAACTCCTGTACTGTTTCCAGTTAACTTCTTGGAACAGTTTCAAGATAAGGAACGGTTTCAGTTTATCGATTTCAGCCAAATAGCCGAACAGATTCATTGTTTGTTAGGCACTCAACGACTTACTCGAGGAAGGGAATGGTTGGCATTGACAACAGGCTGTTTTAAGTGTTCTAGAGCTTGTTATGTTTGATTCCGCAAAGGAGATAATATCAGCTGATGTTTCCGGCTTGCGAAATTGGAACTGCTTTGTCGCAAAAACAGGATAACTCCGCGCCGCCTTCAGCAGCTTATAACTCCAGAACTCTTAATCAAACAGAAGGGAATTATACACAGCAAGAGAAAGAGATGGACGTTATAAGTAAAAGGTTGTGTTTTCAACTTTCTCAAACTGGGATAAACATTTCTAATGTGAAAAATTTGAGAAGCGTTTTGTCCAGACCGTTTTATCTTTCCAAAATGTAAAACAAGTTTAATATTAGATCTCTTCTACATATCCAACAGGAAAATTTTATTTTACAGGTATTTGGTTATGTTACTAGAAGTATTGCAGCTTACTACACGGACAGGTAAACTATTACGTATGTGAAATTCAAAATTTATACCGGTTTAATTTTCAAAGTACTAATGTAAAAATTTTAATTGCGTATAAGAAAAAATTGTGGGGAAGCCCGAAGGGAGTTAAACTTCCAAAACGTCTAATCACAGAATATGCTTCTATTTAAGGAATACAACGCTAGTCGACCAACAAACTATTAAATTAAGCTACTCTACACCCACTAATATTACCGACACAAAAAGTTATGGTATCCAACGTACGCCCGTCCATACCAAACGGTCATAGAAATACGTATGGGAATTAAAACCTTATCGCCAGAAACCTTCCTCTAAAGCGAGACTCAATGGAATAAAATACAGTCATATATTAAGCTTCACACTAACTAACTAATCAAAGCCGAGTCTTTAGTCAAAACATTTGAAGACACCGACTACAGAATATTTCTATCTACAACCACAAGATATTTTATATTTCGCTAACTAATATACATAGCAGAAAAATGCCCAAATCAAAAATTCCTCGATACACAGCAAACGACCTCTGAAGATGCTAAACTTATACAACCACTACCTGCCCCTACACTAATAACCCAGACCCATAGCAAAATGTCAGAACACATTACCAAAAGTAAATCAAACGAAACAAAGAAAGCTAAATGCAATGTACCTGACGGAGAAAACGTAGCTAGAGAAGAACACCTGCACACCTGAATTCCTGAGACCTGATGCATATAATTTCACATTTTACGTAGAGCACTACGAAGCTAACTTTGATGATTTCATTTAACTCATTGATATATACCAAATTAGAAATTGGCAATTTTTTTTAACAGAAAGTCAATCGTTAAAACTATGAACTGAATATATAATAATAGTCTCCAAATCGCCTGTGGATGCCTCTGTACTAACCCCCACAATGGCAACTATGTACACCTCAAATAAACGCGACCAACACGATGACAGCAGTCGATCGTTGAAGAAAGATCCAATTTTTAAAAATATTAATTGGTTCTTATAGTTGCAATATACAAGATGTCCCAGAACTAAGGGGCCATACGATAATAGCAGATTCTTTGTATACAAATTAATATTACGATTTATATAAGAAACTATAGTCCAAATGTCAATAATAACCAAGATACAGGATGTCAAAAGTAAATTTTTATTTTTGATTTTTTCAAATAACGTTTGAAGAAATGTAAATATTTCAAAAATTTTTGGAAGTTGGTGTTTTCTTGACGCGAGGAATGCAACCTTTTAACAGTTTTTTCGTTATGTAGTAGAGGGCGCCACCTACGACACTCTTCGACTCTTTAAAACATCATAACTTTTTTGTGCTTTAGGGTATGATCTTTTTTCCTAAAGATATCGATTTTTCAACCTTTTCTCCGTAAAAATGATATACTTTATTGATGTCGCTACGAGTAACCGTTTTAGTTTTACTTATTTGTTGCGTTCGGATTAAAATTATTTGCTATTAAGTACGAAATTAGGAATGAATAGCCACTTCTTTTTACAAAACACATTTTATTCTAATAACTAACTAAACTAAATAACTACAAATTTCTACTTGAGTAAGTACTGGAAGTGACCGCCATTACCTTCTACACATTTTGTTAATGCTTTTCTAATATATGGTTTTACATTAAAAAAACATTGTTTCTATTTCTGATAACATTTGCGGCTTTTTGAATTCTCTGTAAGAGTTCTTTCCGACTATTTGTTTCATTATTATAGACAATTGATTTCTTATCGCCCCACAAAAAAAAGTCCAACGGGTTAAGATCCGGGCTACGAGGTGGCCAAAGGAATTTACTGCCATGACCAATAGATAGTTGTGAAAAACGTTCATTTAAGTGTCATGGAAACAGCCACAGACACCTTTGTTGACTAAGTATAAATTGTATACCCATAAGATTGCAATGCAGTGAAACTTTAAAACTCAAATAACTCGAAAACGGATACTCGTAGCCACATCAATAAAGTATATCAGTTTACGTAGAAAAATCGATATCTTTTCGAAAAAAAATTATACCCTAAAGCACAAAATAGTTATGATGTTTTAAAAAGTAGGAAAGTGTCGTAGGTGGCACCCTCTACTAGGTAACAAAAAAAAACGGTTAAAAATTTGAATTCCTCGAGCCGGAAACCCCTAACTTCAAAAAGTTTTTGAAAAATTTACATTTATTTCTTAAAAAGTTATTTGAAGAAATCAAAAATAAAAATTTAACTTTGACACTCTGTATCTTGGTTATTATTGACATTTGGACTATGGTTTCTTAGACAAATCGTAATATTTGTACACAAAGAATCTGCCATTACCGTATGATCACTTAGTTCTGGAACGATCATTCAAAACACAACAGATTTAAAGGTAGATAATTGTCGACAAAACATATCACATCAAAATGTGGACAAATTAAAAATTAGATCTAATTATTATATTCATTATTAACTTTTAATATTCAGTATCCTATGTCTACAGAATGGATTTTCAAATTCTAAAATAATTTACAGGATGTTCCATTTAAGAAAATAAAGTATTAGCGCATTTGGCGAACAGTGATGAGTGATGACCCTGAGTTGTAACAACACCATTTTGAATAATAATAAAGACCAACTATTTTATTCAGACTATACAACCACTAAAATTTCAGAAAGCATTAACCACAGTTAACCGGACGCCCACACATAGCTTTTGCTCATACTTGATCTGTGTAGCCCACTAGAGTTCCCGTCTACTGTAGAAACTACTATTTGTGGCTATACAGGCACAACAATGTTGAAACATATATAAGAATTATTAAAATAGAACTCGAATTTTTAAAATGCTGAAATAAGTAACACAACTTGATAATTTAGAATCCACTACTGTTTATTCTGGTGATGAATGTAGTTGGAGGTGAATATTATAGTAAACTAAACTAAAGAAAGATCGAAATTAGGCTATTTGAATGTATATTTCTACAGGACCATATTTAAGTAGACTATGTAATGTTATTCGCAAGAAACGATATAACGCTGCAGCTAGCAATGGATGGAATGAAGCTTTAGGAAAAGTTATTTTAATGATACTTACAAATAAAAGCAAAGTCAGGATAATCAGCAAAAGGCGGTAGACTAATATTATAATTAAATAATTTTATAGAGGATATAGTTAGAGTGCGAGAAATAGCAGAAAGACAAGAAAACTACCAAAAGGCAGAAAAAGGTGCTCGTACATTTCTAACACGAGTTGAATTTGGATGAAAAATGAAAAGACAATCCAAGATGTGCCCAAGAAGAACAAGAGGAATATAGAAAGAAAAATGTAAAGATGTGAAGAAGATTTACCTGTTATTTACAACTTTTTACAAAGTTTGCATTTTCAGCAGATGATTATCAAACATATCCCTCATATTTTCTACTTCTGTATTAGATTCTATGTTGCCGGTTGTGTGGTCTTCTGTTCATTCTCCGATACTATTGTCCTTAATGGGATTTTTAACGCATGATTTTCTTCCACCCTGTAACTATACATTTACAAAGATTCTGCAGCCGGATGTGGCATTATGAAGAATTTCGTTTCTATTAACACCATCTCTAATGTACGTTTAAAATCTTTTCTTTATTAAAAATTAACATTAGACATAGCTAGAATTAAGCTGAAGATGACTCAACAAATTTTCCTAAATCCCAATAAAAAAGGTATTAATGTGTTTGCATACTTCTGTTCATCAGAAACTCGAAACTGCTTGACATTTTTTTAAGCTTTTCCATACTAATGTTATGGGTAAGCAATAATTCCAATTTTTTAGCACGACTCAGGGTTAAATTTCTGGCACTACAATTATAGGTTAGTGTTCTCAGTTGGCATAAAACAGTGCGTGAATTGCAAGCACATTAGTGGAAGTGCGCGTATTCGTGCATTCGACGGTTGCATATTGTCAAGCGCCAGCAAGCATTTTCACCCACATTTACCTACACAAATGGAAAATGCAAACTAGTGCGCAAGCAGGGGTTTTATTAAACCAAAAGCATTCGCGTGTGAAAATATCGGAACGCGAATGAAATGAAACTGAAAAGCGCGATTTAATTCGTGAGCATTAATTAAACAAACCGTTCCATAATTAAAGAAATTGAGCCAGACCACATTGCTCGCATTTATACTCTACACAACTAAAAAAAGAATATAAATTTCGCGGCGTAGGAGGCACGAGGTGCATTAGAAAATCCGAGCGCACAGATTGATATGGAATTTTCTCAAAGCCGAAACCGCTTTGATCTGTCCGATCAATGTTTACCTATTTTATGAGTCGCTGTATCTCGATCGAGCACTCAGCCCTTTTAAATATTTCATTTTTGCGCGATATATGCATCGAAAAACGCTTACCTCGACTATTAGATACGATAGAGCCGAGCTTAGGATTTCAGAGTTTAAAGCTCGCTTTACACTAAAACGAACACTTTTTGCAAATATTTCGGCGAAGTCGGCAAATTGAAAGTATTTGTCAAGGGCTTGAAATTTGGTTTCCTTCAGAATTCTTCTGCTACAGTGAAAATACAAAATTTTTGCTGTAGAAGAAATTGGGACAACGCTTTCCATTACTAGAGAACTTGCATAGAAATTTTAATTGTTATATATTTCCGCCAATCTATTCAATATACTGGTCAGAAGACACTTTCAACAATAAAAAATTTAAAAAAGCCACTTCCGTAGTAAGTACTAAAATTGTTAATACATTTTATACATGTCTACGATAATTAAATTTTTTTAATTGGCCCTCGCATAAAAATAAAGTACAAATACCTCTGCATAATTAATTAAGTTCGTTGCTTTGTTGTTTATAATATTGTACGTTTATACATTCAAATATTACAATTTCAACAACACACAGCTACTGTTTGTCGATGCGGTGATAAGTATGAAATAATTAGAATACTAAAACATTGTTAAATAAACTATTTGTTACTCAAACCGGATAAATTATTGTAACTACAACAAAAAATATGAAAAACGTCAAACTACAAGAAACGCATTTTGCGATGATAATTCAAGAACAACGTTCAATTAGACGGAGGTGAATATTTTAGTGAGAATATGGCTGAAAATGTATGGGAATGCGTACCCATGCGTACTCAGGAAGACAACAAAAAGAGTAAGGCCACGCACTACTTCAGTAGATGGAGTAGAAGGAGCTTGTCGAGCAAGGCGTTTAGAAGAAGGTGCATGGGAAAATTGTAAATAATGGCGTCGAGGATGATTACAGCATCCTTCGTCGTTTTTCGCAATTCGTGGGCCATTGTTTTTTTATCTTGCCATGCGTTTTCTTTTATATACATTTTCTTTATAGTAGGAACAACTCCTGTTACCCAGAATTTCTTAATTCTTCCTTTCCTTTTTCTTCTCCTCTTTGGAATCCATTTCTAAGTTTCGTTTCGAAGTATGTATTCTGCTATTCGTTTCACGTTCCCACACTAGAAAAGTTGTATTTAGAATAATGTGTGATATGTTTAAATTTGAAGTCACAGACAATACATAAGCGAGCCCAATGTATGTTATTCAAACTTTCTGTTATAAAGCGTCACAGTGATTAACGTCATCGTAAAGCCTGCGTCTCCAAGAGTTTAAATCGAGTACTTTCCCACAAAACTTTATTAATTTATTAAGTACACATATTTTAGTAGTAATATTTGCTCTATATTTTAATTATAATAATAGACTCAGTTTCAACAGGTATTTATTGTTTATGCTTTATACGTATTTCGACATTTTACATGTCATTTTCAAAAGCATTTAAAACTGTAAACCTTTATAACTAGGGCACTGCACACTAGATTTTGATTTCGGAGTTGGCTCTGGTCTTCCTTCCAAAACTTCCAATATCGGGGAATTTATGAACTCTATTTACTCATTCATTAAAGGTGTATTTCTTAAAATGTGCTTGTAAAATTGAAAGGCCTCGAGTATATCCAATTTACGTTTATACAGAAACACAAAAATATTATTATAATATTTGATGTCAATGCATGATTGGGTTCTAATTAGTATTTAGCGACGTTAGACTTTTTGGAATGTTTGTATTTGTATGAGCGTATGTGTTCTTTGTATTTTATATCAACATTTCTAATTGTTTGGCCTAAATACTTGATTTTAACCAATGGTTAATTATATTTTCTGCGTTAAATAAGGCGCTGAAAGTGTTTTTAGTTGTTTTATAGATTATTTTAAATGTAGGTATTTGTTTTGATTATAATTTTAGCAATTTTCACCGATAAAATAGAAATGTCGAAATACGTATAAAGCATAAACAATAAATACCTGTTGAAATTGATTCTATTATTATTTTTAAATATAAATATGAATTTCAACGAAGTAGGGCACGAAACAATTAACAATGTATTTGTTTTTCTCTTCTTCTTGCATATAGGCGCCTTGTGGAACAACGGGCGTCTTGCAACGTTTCTGTGACAGTTATGAAAGTAGCAAGGTTGTTGGCCTTACGTACTTCCGAATCACTGTTATTACATCACTCTTTACTGAGTTATTCACTAAATTTTAGACTTCTTAAACTGTATTCATGTTCCTCTACTTTATGCATCATTTTTAATGTCACTCCAGGTTTTATTAAAAAGCTTCTAATTAGTTATTTACACCTCTCTTTCATGTATTAGCTGGTCTTGCAGTTTTTCTCTTTCCTTCTATATCATATCGTAACGTTTGTTTTGTTATATCATAGTTCGTCCTCCGCAGCGAATGGCCTATCTACTGCCACTTCTTTCTTCTAATTGTTTTCCCAATAGGTTTTCAATTTGTTCTATTCCATCATTCCACATTTGTGATATTATTAGGCCAGTATACTTTCAAGATTCTTTTCAGGCTTTTATTAATGACAAAACTTGGATTCTACTCTCTTGTTTTTCCTTTGGTGACCACGACTCGCAACCATATAATAGTATCCTATCAACTTTGTAGTAAACAGCCGAAGTTTCGTTTTTGTAGAAGAGCTAGTTGACATCCATATCTTCGATAACATATTGAAAGTCACTTGAACTATACTTATTCACTTTTTAATATCTGTATGACAATTGTTTTCAATAGGTACTAAGTTACCTAGATATACAAATTCTTCTACCGATTCTATTATTTTATTTTCTGGCATTACTTTATACTGTGTTATGTGTACATTTTTGTCTTAGGTTTCCTATACTTGTTGGATGTTTGTATCGTTGCCTACGCTTCGGATTTTGGTGCGCGTCTTGTGTCTTTGTTGGTTTTAAATTTCTTTAGCTCCTTTCATTTAGGGAATTTTAAATATTTTTGGGAGTGTAGGCGTAAATTTTGATTCTTAGGCGGGGGAGTTTCCTGTTGGGGAAATTTTTGGGGGACTTCCTTCTGGACTCTCGTATGGTGCAGCTGCATGCTGGTGAAGTTGTTAGGTTGATTTAGTAAAGTTTTATATCTTCGAATGCTTCGGATTACTTTAATCATCCTGACATAAAAGAGAGTTTATGCTTCATTGTGCTTCAGATTTTGGTGATTCCATAAATTCTCGAGGGTTTTATGCCCGATTATAATACATTACCAGCATCCTTCCATTACGGATCGCCGCATGGTTTGGTTTGGTGAAGAAAACACTTGGGGCCGTATTTCTGAAGCTGCCCGTGGACCGCCTTCGATCTTCGTCTATTCGCGGTTCCCCGATTGGAGAAAAATTTTACTGTTTCGGAAGCCGTGCCCGTCCTTCCTTAGTTACCTGGCTGTTCCTGTAGTAGAAGTCGTTTTCGTTAACCTGGTGAACGCCAGCCTTCGGAAGTTGCCTTGTAATTTTTGTTTACATTGCATTTATTAAAGAATTACTGGGGATTACTTTCCTTCAGCAAGTGTATCTATCTTTTTATATCAATTTGTCGTATCTCAGTGAATTATATGATCAACCATTGTAGCAGAAGTAATCACATTCCGTCTGCGGAAATTCATTGTTTATATTTAACTGTCAGCTGTATACATCCCATTCACTTTGCATATTTTGCCGTAGTGTCCATTGACCCGTCCGTTAAAGATTTAGATTTCTGGGAGATATTTTGGTACACCCACCCCGTGTCGCAGACTGACAGAGCCGTGGTGAGAACACCGATACGAGTTACCCGTGGGTAGAATATTTTGGTGTTTCCATATTTGTTACCAGAAACCGCGTTTGGTCTTGTCAATTTGTCCTGTTGTTCCCCATGGGGATTTGTGCGCAGGTGTTTGGTAACAACTGCGATTTTTCATTAATGCTTTTGTTTTATCCAAATTTATTTGGAGTCCGAAAGATTCTGACTTTGTAGGAATACAATCTTCGCGTGGAGATAGTCTTTGTAAAACATTTGGGTTATTTCAATTAACTTAGCTGGTATTCCGAAGTCTTCTAATATTCTCCTCATCGGATTTATATCCGTCATATAGAAGGCCTTTTCGAAATCGATAAAGCAAAGTTACAATTTGTTGTTTCATTCGATAGCTTCCCTAATTAGCAAAAGAACACAAATTTGATCCCTGCATGCGTGGTCTATATGCTGCTTGGTTGGGTCTTAGACAGGGATCTAGTATATCTCTCATTCTTTCTAAGATGATTCTAGTTAATATTTTACTTGTACTGTTAGGAAGTGTTATAGCCTTCCAATTATTACATTGTGTTTTATCGCCTTTCTTTAGAATTTGGATTTTTATCCATTTGCTCCACTTAGATAGCATTTCTTCAATAATATTTGTTAAGGATGTTTATTTAACTTAAACGATCAGTTTTATACAACTATAACATTTCTGCAGGTTTCCTATTACAAGCTAGACTATAGTAGAAGCCTTCTGTGTTAATTTTGCAGCGATACACATAAAACAATTCTTAACGATGTAGGTGGAACTGAAAAGTGCAGACATAACACTTCCAGCTTCTCTATTTTTAGGGTCGTTTGAAAGCCGGCTAAATGCATCTAAGATTGCGCGCTTGATGAAAATACCTCCAGGACGTTATTTAGCTCTAAGCATCACGCGATCTGTGTGTATGCTCCGAGGAGAAGCAAATCTTTTCGTGCTCGTAACTCGGCTCTGTGCCAGGCTATTGTCCACGACTTGAATTTCTTTCATACTTTTTCGTTTTAGGACGCTGGACCAAAATGGATTTTCAAAAGAATCTCTTATACCCGCTGGAACTTGTTTTTCGTGCTGCTCGCCAAGATATTCCGGATTTTATTAGAATTCAGATATATTTGATGTAAATAAGGATGAGGATAACTTGGGTTTTGCAAAACTTTCATGGAGATAACGGAGCTCCTACGTGAATACACTAAATAATTCACAGTCCTATTTAGTTAACTTGTTTTTGATTGCAGACTTAGTTATTTGGAAAACATTTCCTTTCCTCTTCTTATTAAATGATAAATAACAAATTTGATAGGCTTATACGTATATTTTTGTAAATAAATGCTGGCCTATCAAGATTTCTTGATGTTTTCACTAAGAATTAGCATAAAAAATAATTTATTTTTTTGTACTTAGGCTTATATTTCCTTATTAATTACGTTCTTCAGGGTTTAATCGGGATGTTTAACAGACTTAGTCACGTAAAAGGAATAGCAAAATCATACAAAAAGTTGCCTAAATTAAGAATGTCAAATAAGTTACTAGGTTATCTTAAGCTTTGTACGTAAACAGTAAGCATTAAATTAACATTTTGTTGTATAAAACTAAGAAGTTTAAATATTGGGATCCTAAATTAATTTCAGTTTCTATGGAAATGAGTTGCTTTATAACTGAAATGTATGAAAAATAGTTCAAGACATTAACATTTGCGCGACAAATTGTCTCCTAAACACCGCTCGTTGTAGTTATCTGTACAATGTTTGTAATAGTTATCACTAATATCGTTTGAATATTAGAATTAGCATTATTTATTATTATAGTGTGGCAAAATATGTATTTGTATACAGTTTACCTTGTATGCAAAGTTGTAACTTGATTGATTTGAAAGAGCGAGATCGAGGACGTGGTTTTCCAAGCATCTCTAAGCACTGCAGCCATCATTGGCTTATTGTACACCCTAACTAACAATTATGCCTATCTGGGTAATTCCAACTCCAGTAGTGATTTTTAACGTGTCACACATCGCAGTGGCACGGAACTTGCGGCTTTACTTCTTATCCGACACAAGGCGCCGCGCCGTTTCAGATTTTACCCCGCTAGAAAAATCTCACCGACCTCGGCCAGGATCGACCCCGCGTCTCTCGGATCTAAAGGCAAATGCGTTAACCACTAGACCACCGAGGCCGGAAAAGTTGTAACTTACTAGTGTATCTAAACTTTTTTCGTAAACACTAATGTCTGAAAATCTTATCTGTCATATATTTCTATACAGAGCATCCCATATAAACAAGATATAATATTTTTTGCGGGCCAATATCTTCACACGAAGCACAGAAAGAAGTGGAAACTTTGTAATTGTGTAATATTCTTGTTGTGTGCTCTAAGATAAATATTTTTGTGTCTACTATGGAAAAGTATTAAAAAATATTTGTTATATAATCATTAATATCTAGGCCAATCAACTATTAAACAATTCATTTCCTCACCACCACGAGGTAGAGTTACCCGCGCATGTTTCTGTGTTTGTAGTATCCCAATAGGCCTAATTCACCGCTGAATAAAGTAATTATCAATCGTTTTCAGAACCTAAACACAAACTAGTGATGAACAAAAACATTAAAAATGACGAACAGAAACAAATCAAAGTTTAAAGTTTTCATAAAATAATGAAACTGTGCTAAATGACCACCGTCAACATTATGACATTCCGTACATCTCACTGCAATTGAACTTTGTACTCTTTGGAGCATGTGTTCGTTTGCAGCCGCTTGGTTGATGCGATTTGTTAAATCGTTCACAATTCCACAGTGTTCACTGGTGTCAGATATACCAAACCCTTCAGATAGCCCCATAAATAAGTTTTTAAGAGTGTTAGATCACATGACCTTGGCAGCCAATCTATGGCATATATTTTGATGCCAATCTCGAACTATAATTTCATATTGGGCTGGAGCACCATCTTGTGGCTACCACGTATTTTGCCTAATTATCAGTGGAACATTCCCAACAGTATGTGAAAATATTCATTTAAAAAAACGTAGCAAATTTTCAGCGTTAAGGCGGTTTGGCAGAATTGTAATTGTCGCCTCATCTGTCCACAAAATATTATTAATAAAATTGGGCGAGAGAGAAATACCATGTACGCTACCACATCTAATAACGGGGTTTCAACAAAATTTTAGGATCAAACATTTTGAATTTGAACTTGTGCAGAAGTCATTTTTATTGGTAATATCTTATGTTTATTGATGAAGAACTACTTTTATCGATAATATCTATTAGTTTAGCTATGTTGTCAAAGATACGCAGTATTCGAATTTCAATCTTCAAGAAAATAAGTATTTTAACTGCTATGCGTTCAGTATGCACTGTTGAACAACACTACGAGGGTTTTTATCTCAACTTATGGAACACTCTGTATATTAAAAATGAAGAAGACTTGGGTTATATGTGTTTAATTTTAATTGCATATTTAAGTAATTATACAATGCATATTTACCGCGCTCTAATTATATTCAAGCGCAGTTGGCATTTGTGATATTGCTGGTAAATTTGTTGTAGTTACAGTGTAACTCATATTTGGATAATCAGAAATAATAAATTATAAGGACAAACTCACTATAAAGAGAAGAATTAACAAATGACTTCGAAAAACAGTCGGATGAAAAGAAAATGTCTAATTTCTCCTTAGAATTATTGTGATTATCCGGTATAAAATAATATACATATAAAAACAATCTCAAAAGACAAACAGTGAGTTGTAATACTGGAAAATTACATTGTTCTGTATGCCCTTGAGTAAGTTTAAGCTCTGACATATTTCGAGTAACAAGAGCTTAGACATTGAAAAAGGTTACACTTTAATATTCTGTTTCTTGTGTTTTGTAATTGTCGTTGCTTCTCCTGCTTCCCCAGCATTAAATGAAAATGAAAATCTGCTAGAAATACGAGAGGTTCGTGATTACTCTGAGGCAAAACAAATACGGACGAATTAAAATGAGCTACATAATTGCCACGTTCCGAACAAGCCCGAATAAATTTAGGAGTAAATAAGAGTAACTCCTCAACACAAGTTTCAGGGGTCTAGATAATGTTACAGTGTACAGTGTTATGCTCGTAAACAAGTGCTAACTTAAACTAATGGCCTAGAGGTATATTAAAAAGTTTCTTCAACATTTTTAAACGTGATATTGCAGTAACCAAAATAGTATTTTCCTCAAGTGTTTCAATATTCAATGTAAGAAACAAGTCATAATATGGTAGTAAAGATGAAATTTCAGTGTAATAGTACACCCAAGAGGGTTAAGAGGTATACCCAAGTTGGGCGCATGGAATTCGTAGCGAGACAATCCCGTATCGAAATAGAAAGACATTTATTGATCAATGACGAATGAGAACAACTACAAAATACATGTTTTTTGCTTTTTATACTGTCTTCGTTGTTGAATAAAAATGTTTATATTTATATTAGATTTAAATATGCTTTTCACGCAATTATTTTCGTACGAAAGTAGTGATAGAACTCTGTTCGATCATTTCTAGACATTCAGGTTACATGACTGTCGAACAAGAAATTCTTCTATTCAATAAAGATTTATGGCGGACCATTATTTATAATTTTTTCTGCAAATTCTCCCAAACGAAAAACAGCATTACCGTAAAATACATTTCTTATTGTTTAAAAGTTTTTTTTTCTGTTTGCTGTATATTATAAAGTTTTAAATGCGGTTTTCTCGATCAATACCGAAATTATTTAGAAGATATCTTTAACGATTTGGAAAAAGTAATTAAATAGAATCGTTATTCAATCATGGGAAGGCGTTCCTTACCTAATATTCCTATCACAACACAGTATAATATAATCGAGTTGTCACATTTAGGGCCAGTCTTTGAATGTTCGGATAAAAGTCTCCGACAGTTTTCAGGCAGTATAAATTAAACACTAGGATAAATCTACCTGACAACATTGTTGCATCTTTCAATACAACTGATCCTGTTGGTTAGGTATCGGCCAAATTCTTACTGGTTAACTATCACTGGGTCTAAATAATGTGTCACAAAATGCGTGCAATGGTTTACGGGGGGCTGTCAAGCACGTGTCTCAACGTCACTTCCCGTACTTGGTAGTAAAATATGGGATTTAAGTTATCAATTGCATGTGTAACCCGTACAATCATTTTTTCTGCGGTAGCTTTACTAACGCCTCTAATTCCACCTGCAGTAACATAATATAATGAACCGCTTGCATATAATCGACAAGTTACATAGAAGCAACTGCCCCATGTGTGTTACACAATGGTTTATGGAGTATAAACAATTTTGTCTACATTACTACATATTACTTTATTATTTGGTGTAGCTTACTTGAATTTCTTCCAGAACAATGGTTTTCTTTAACTTAAATCTTTGTAAAAATAGAAATCCAAAAAATCTAAATGATTACGACGATGTGTCTTCGGCCTGGATTTAAATGACTAAAAATTTTCGTCTCTTCAATTTGTAAAATGTATCTATTTATTAGTTACTACGCCAGAAAAATAGTATTAATTTTATAAACACTGTATTTACATTTACATTCGTTCGAAATATTTCGTACACACTCGTAGCTGCCTTATCCTGACGAAATAGTACTGTCGACTGCTTCTACTACCCGATAAGTGTAATCCTATGGAATAAATAAACTAACCTCCGAGGTAGATTATCGGACGATTTAAAGACAGAAAATAAAGGAAGATAAATTTGACTGTTAGCTTGTTTAGAACTTTATCGGAACGTTAAAACACCGACCCTTAAAGAAAATATTTCTTCTGGGTTTCCAACAAATTCTACTGATATTTAAAATTTTACAGTTTTCCTTATAATCTTAAGAAGAACAGTAGTACCCCTTTATAGATTGGGAGGAAGAGTAGCAGATCAAGCATGCGTTTTTTTCTTTTTTGGCGAGGGAAGGGGGGGGTGTAAATGTAGTGCACGCGTGCTATATTTATCAAATTATCTTGTGTGGGTTGGTTATGTTTTGTCTTTATTTACTTAGTTACCATATTTTACTATTTTGAATGAACACGAATAAATCTATCTCTCCCATAAAGTTGTTTAACTTGAGATTATTTGGTGTTAAGACCTCCTATTAGGTCTTGCCATCATAGTACCTTTATTAGGTCTGACAGCACTAAGAAAATGGTGAGACCCGCGGTACGATTCGGCCACCTATTATTAAGGTTGAGTCAAGTTAGAAACCGCAAAAATACAGCCTTCCGGATTTCGAACCTGGAAATCCTTACGTTCTAGCAAATTGTTTGCTACTGGTTGTTAAACATTTTTTCTGGTGTTATCTAGGAATTTGTTATAAAGACATCCAATATCAACTAAGCGTTATTGATTCTTTTTAATTAGCAGATACTAAACGCCAAGCCGCTTCCAAGGACACTGAAAAAGTAAAGGTCATAAAAATTTAGCAGAGACATTGTTAATCAGCTTGAATTTTTCGGAGCAGAAATTCAGAAAACACATTGCGCAAACTGCAGTGTTCGGAGAATGCAAAACTGAAAAGTGAAATTGGTTTTGTCTTTAATAGTCAGGTGTGCTAGGTGATTTCCGTATTAATTATTTTTCTCGGCGATTTCCCGCCGCTTCTCCCGTTGGGCTGAGGTCTGGGACCGAGGACATCCGGTTGACATCGTCCTTAATGAGTATATTTGAATGTTGGACTTGAAAAGGGGTGGACGAGGGATAAATAAGAGGGAGAGGCATTAATTAAAAAGGCATGAAGCATAAAAGATAGGTACGTTTATTTCACCTGCTTGCACGCGTGGCAAGGCCTACCGCGCTCCGTTCCGTAGAAATGCTCTCAACGCGCTAATTTGATTTCGCTCCGACACAATGGACGTGTTTTTAGTCCGCTTCGCTCGTTAGGGTTATTAAAATGTATGCCAGCGCCTGTTTTTTTTTAAAAGACATCGTTTTGGATTGTTGCATGACCTCCGGATTTTTCTGTTATTACACCGGAACGGCCCCTCCGTAACGTAATTATCCACAGTAAAAGGCTTCTTCAAAAGGCACTCGTGAATATGCATAGGTGCACACTTTCCTCTGTGGCCGCTTTTCCTACATTAGTGGAGCTTTTAACATTACACACTGCTGATTGAGTTACGCATTATTTCAGCCAGGTATGGCTAGAAGATATTGCCCTTTATTTGGCTTTTATAACGGCGCCAGTGCCAAGCGCCGCCATCGCACACAATATGCATTAACTTAATTACTAATTGCGAAACGTGCGGGATAAAACGAAACCCGAGATTCAAAACCCACAAACGCGAAACGAAACAAAGTTTGGTTCTGGCCGCAGGGCTCGCCCTTTCCACCCTATTTAGCGGAGCTCGATCACTAACCGCGATCGTACAAAAACTAGAGGTGAGACACGCATATCCGAATTTAGTCGGCCGTGAAATTTCCCAAAATTGCCCTTGCGAAATAACGCAAAAAATCAGGACTCCCAGCTGGAAACTCCAGCATGAGGAACGACCTACCACATTCTTCTTTATTTATTGCGCAACAACACGCAGGGACACATTTATCACTTTACTGACCCTGGACCGTACACAAAAAAGTTAGGCAGCTGTCATATTACCACCTTACGGTTTTGGCTATAAAGGGTGTCAACAAATCTGGTCCAAAACTCGAACTAAAAAGTAACATGGTTAAACAAGTCATATTAATGGAATAATTATATAAACCTTCCATTAAACTTATAGATAGATGGATTTCCATCGTTGAGATAGATCTAAGAAGATGATTTATAAAACATAGGGTGATAGAGGCGACCACAACATGCATGAATTATTTAGATGGCTGATGATGACAATCCTGACCTTCATGTGATTTGCTTAAATCGTATTTTTAGTACAAAATCAAATTTGCATATTTACCGAAAATATATATCTTGGTTTTCTAAAAATAAATAATAAAACTTCAATGTCGAATCCCACACAAAATTTAATTTAATAAATCAAGTATTAGTTAACGTTTTCGGGACATACTGTGGCCCATTATCATTTTAAAATTTTTAGTTTAAACAGGGTAAACAGTTAAGGAACTGTTAAAATACGGACGCTAACTTTTGTTACGGGGTGAAACATTTCTAACAAACTACATATATGTAATAAATGAATAAAACTAACATAAGTGTATAGTTGGAAATACATCGTAGAGATCAAACCACGAGAGTAGTTGAGAAGACGTAACGAGACAGAGACAAGTTAAAGAGGAGTACAATGTTGTTTTTTATTTTGTGGCTGATGGTAACAACTTCGACCTTATGTGGTTTGTACAAGTCCTGTTTCCAATACGAAACTCAATTTGCTCATGTTTTGAGAAGATCTCTTGTCGTACAACGCATTTCGCATTTCTTAGCATAAACATACTAAACAGTTTAAGCAGTGGTAAAATACCAATACTGTGTTCGAATGTTTCAGCTAAAAGTTACGTACTTACCAGACCCAGAATATAAATCCAATCTTCGTATAAAATATATTAATACAAGCAATGAATAATAGCTACATTAACCATACAATAGAAATCTCATCGTTGAAATATACCAAGGAGGATCGTTTGCAAGATGTAGCGAAATAGAGACGACTTTAAGAAAATCAAATTTTTATTGATCATTTGTGATTGATCCTATCAACCTTGAGTGGTTTACGTAAGTCGAATTTCTATTGCAAACCAAAATTTGTGCATTTATCGAAATATTGTTTTGGTTTTCTAAAAACATGGTTCAAGCAGTAACGGATTTCATTTGAAATTGAATCTATAGTAAACCGTGAAAAGTAGCTTTTGTTGCAATTAAAAACCACGTAACAAATAATTCACAGAAATCAGCTGATTATCTCTTGACAAAAACTAAATCCAATCAAAATTCGGCGTTTTTCAAAATTACCTAGAATTATGTGATGTAGAACATATATATCGTACAACACAGGCATAGGAGAGAAGATCGCTACGTCTCGTAAGAGATAAAGCATTCGAAGAAGGAGGAGAACATATATTAACTTAAATTAAAAATTAACTTCTTTACGTAAGATAAATTAATACAATAAATCAATAAAACTTACATTCAGTACACTCGTTTATCCACGAGGGTGGTCTAGAATCCATAACAACCCAAAAACTTCCTTACGACGAATGAAGTTTTGTTGGTCTTTTGGGAGTAATATACAAAATATGGGACGTTTATGGTAGAGATATTATGAGTGAAAGGAAGATCAGACACCGGAGTAGCAATTTCAGAAATGGCCGAACAAACATACACAAGGAGGAACGAAGTGGGAGACCTGCTGTTGTCAATGAAGATCTCGTGGAAAATGTGAACAAGATACATCGTAAGGATCGGCGTTTTAAATTTTCGAAAGGATAGCAAATTTTCCTCAACTACGTACGGTACTGTACGAAAATTGCCACCAACAGGCAGCAGTGCCACAGACTAGGCTCGAAATGGGTGCTAAAGATGTTGATGGATGTTCCGAAAAATCAACAAACGGTCTCTTCGACGACTTCTTGCATCTCTACGAAACTGATGAGTATTTGAATCACATCGTGACTGGCGACAAGATTGGGATTTCGTACACATGTGTTGAAATCAAACAACAATCAATGTATTAGAAGCAAGCTAGTTCTTATAAAGACAAACATTCAAGCAAACATTCGAAAACCAAAATTGTATGGGTACTGTTTCTGAGACATGAAAGGCGTATCGTTGGGTTGATTTCCTGAAACGTGGTACGATATTTATAGCAGACGTGTCTGGCGAGACCTTAAGAAAGTTGAGGAAGAAGATTCAGAACAAAAGGCGAAGATTGCTGATTTCTGGAGTCGCACTTTTACACGATAACGCCCGACCGCACGCAGCAGCTCTTACTGTGTAACTCATTAAGCAAATGAATTGTGAAATTTTTAACCATCCTCTACAGAGGATATAGTGTTCTCTCTTGTTTATGCATGAACTGCCAAATATTTTTATGTATTTCATTTAATTGGCTTTAAAGAATATAATCAAAAACTATTTCATTTAAGACAATTAATATTATTCTACTATTTCGGAAACTTCTCCACTTCTACCAGAAGTCTCAGAATGGGTCTTGGTATGAATTTCTTTTCAAGAAATGCAATTCCTAAAATACTATATAATTTTAAACTTACGTCCAGTTTAATATATATTATGAAGTCAGCGTTTCTCTTGTGTATCATAAATCTACCAAAAGGGTTTAATTTATAACCCTGCTTTTAAGATTTGCCTTATTTTAGAGAGACTATTTGCTTGCATACCATCTATTAAAAGTACACATATGGTCTCGAAACAGTAGATATGTTTTCAACAAATTAATATTATAGACTATATCTACATTTATATAATTTAAACAAATTACCTGCTCTGAATGTTAAGTACTTTAAACTTACTTAAACTAACATGCACTCTAAATAATTTCACCTAGTCACGCTCAATTTAACCTAACCCAAAAGGCTAATATTAAAGTTAGGTTAAACAACGGTTAACCTAGGCAAGGAGAAACTACACGTAATTAGTGTGTATGATCCGGATACAAACAAACCTAAGGACGATAGCAAAATGTTGTACGAAAAACTAGTCAAAAATCGACCCAATCCCCAATGAAAAATAACAACAGTGGCACAAGTCTGATCAGATGCTGCGCCCATAACATACTAAGAATTAACAACACCTTCTTTGCACATAAACCCCAATACAAGATAACATAGTCCAATACAAGAGAGCAAACCTCGACCACAGTCTACATCATATTCAACAGAGCAATTCACCCGTCACAAATATTGGATGTCCGTACACCAACCTCAGTCAACATAGGTTCGGACTACAATCTGGTGATATATAGGAAAAATACGTTTGAACATACAACGGAAGAAAAAAGTACAACCTGAATACACCCACATATAAATATCGAATCAATTATGGATGATAGCACTAATGCAATATACACCAACAGACTATCTCATAAAATCAAAGCTAATCTAATTGAAAAGGAAGACAGTGTGGAAGAAGGATGGAAGAAGATCCTAACCAACATCAATGAAACGGCATACGAAGCTTTAGGTAGTAGGAAAATTAACTAAACGCCAAGAAGAACGAAAAATTCTGGTTTACTGAAGAAATAAAAATGCTAACACAAGAAAAAGATCGGCATACTTACAATACATTAATAACAGATCAATAGACGAACACAGAAATTATGTAGAAATTAGAAACAGAGTAAACGTGCAGATCCGCCAACACAAAAAAGAATACTGGACAAAATTTACACAAGACATGTTGTGACGCCTAGTTATTCGACGGCGACAACAAAAATAGTTTTATACACTACAAACTATCGAAGCATCAATTTTCTAAGCAAGGTCCAGATATCAAGGACAAGGGTTCGACTAGCTGCAGTTGGAGAAGGGTGGTTCGATCTAAGCCTAGGCGCCACCTGTTTAAAAAAAACCCTTTCCTCCTCGAAGATAACTTTGGGTAAACAGGAACCTTCCTGGATGCGAACTTACTTTGCTTGGTAATATTAAACTTATTTTCCAAGACAGAATAAAACACAATTGTAATTGACAAATTTCCAAAATATAATGATCCAGTAAATTAATTAATCAATACAAATATAAAGTATATATATATATGAAGCATCAAAATTATAACAAAATCAGGATCACAACCCCAAGTTGCATATATGTACATAAATTCACATTCATGAATAAAATGAACGGACCACAGTACGCTACTGTCTCTGATTTAATTTGTTATGCAGAGCTGAATCAAAATTTCCAGGGATAGCAATTATGCGTAGATCAGGTTTAAACTAAAGAAGCGTTAATCTACTTCTAAAAATGTCAAACAGAAAACCGAATTTCCGTCTAGAATGTACGATATCGCGAGGCCTCGTATACGCAATAGCTAGATTAAGTACCCAAAATTAATGGTATATGCGCACGGATAATTATAAATTTACGCAAAATTCCCCCTTTCGTTTGAACTTTAAATCAGAAATTTAATCTCGTAATCTGCAGACCATTTAACAAGTTCTCAATGTACAAAAAGTTATTTTTAATATGAACAAGAATTTCTCCAAATAAAATATTGAACTTAAAAAACATTTGTCGAGTGTTAATTATATTTCAACATAAATATGCCGACGTAATTAAAACGAGTTGCAGTACTCCTCTTTTGATAGTTCTCGAAATTTCGTGGACTTATCAACCCAATGCAGGTAAGTGAAAAAAAGTTGGCTAACAGACCTTGAAGTAGATGGTCTTTACACAATGGACTCGCTACACGCACATCTGCTACTCAACCATGCAACGCCGACTGTCCCTGCACTGGAATTCCTGGCCTGGAATTATCGGGCTCGCGGAATTTCCCACGTCGTTATAAATTCGATCAGGTTCCGGATGTTTCCACTCTACCGGCTGCTGTTTGATGCCTAAATAAATTCAACTGTCTTAGAAAAGAAAAAAGTGGAATAAGGACCTTGCTAAGCTTACCATACGATGTTAAATTGGGCAGAAGAAAAACTCTCCAAGAGTGCACTAAATTAGGATATCTTCCAGGGAAAATCTTACTATCACACTTGTGCGAGGCAAGCCTCATTGAACAGTAAATACATAAATGACTGTTCACTTTTTCTCAGTATAAATAAATTGTACGTCCAACGTCTGAGGATATGTGTTTATTGCCAAATTTACTATTTACAAATATGTCTTAATTCTACTAAGTTTAAACGAATAATGCTGAAAAATATTCTGCAAGTAGCATATCCCGTTGCTGTACAATAAAATAGTGGGGAAACGAAACGTGCTATTGGTAAATAATCTATATAAAAAATGAAGATGCAGCGGCGGTAGAACACCGTAATAAAAACATAAATAAGAAAATAACACAAACTACTTTTAGCTTGGATCCTTTGACCCAAGCGCAATTCGAAATACAAAAAAGCAATAATAAAAATAAACTTATTTTAAACTGCCTAACTATAATATGTCAATAAAATTTAAAGGTGGCTGAGACACCCTTGTACTGAAAGTACCGTTCTCTGCGAAAGTTTTTATGGCGCGAACAACACTCAAAGTGAAGGAAGTTACTTTGCCGCGTACGTCAAAGAACAATAAAAAAGCCTTAACACAGGTGAGTGAATATACACAGCCAATAATAACTAAAAGGAAAGATGAAGGCACTGCCTCTTCAGTCACTAAGAAGAGAAAATATTTAGATGAGTATTTGAAGTACGGATTTTCTTTTGTCGGAGATGATAATTGTCCCAGACCACAATGTGTAGTATGTGGCGAGTTGTTAGCAAATAGTAGCATAAAGCCTTCTCTGTTTACACGCCATTTACAAACAAAACATGTTAACTATGAAAAGAAAGATTGCAGTTTTTTTAGCGTCTTTTAAAGCAAAAGAATGTATCTTATTTTGGTACAGTTAACAAAGACAAAGAAAATGCGGTTCAAGCATCATATAAAATTAGTTATCACATTCCCCAAGGCTCGGTAATCAGCGTCACCCTCTTCTTAATCACAATCAATGACATCCTAGATACCTTACCTAAAAGCATTCAAGCATCGCTATTTGCCGACGATCTCGTAATCTACGTATCCCATAATAATCCCAACGTCTCAAAACAGCTGTTACAACTAGCCTTGGAAAAACATCAACAATGGAGCAAAGAAAACGGTCTTCACTTTTCAACAGAAAAAAACAAAATGTATTAACTTCACAAGAAAACATAAACCCGACACACCCGTCCTAAAATTGGACAACATTGCTCTCAAATATTAATAAGAAATCAAACACCTAGGTATTATATTGGACAGAAGAATGACATGGATTCCACAAATCAAGAAATTAATAGACAAATGCAGAGCATCACTTAATGTTATAAAAACCATATCTCACCAAGATTGGGGAACTAACATACAGACACTATTGACCATAACCAATGCCCTCATCAGATCCAAAATTGAATACTGCTTGTGCATTTATAGTTCCAGCAACAAGAACCTAATATCATCACTGTACGCCATATACCATCACGACCTTCGATTACCTACAGGTGCACATCGAACAAGTCCTATCACAAACCTCTATTCATTAACTGGACAACTTCCCTTAAAATACAGACTTTCAACTCAACTAATAGCTTACACCATTCAAATCGCCGGCAATCCAAACCACCCCCAGTATAACTCCATAAACCAACCCGTATTCCAAAATCTATACTCCAGATCTCAAAGAATTTCACCTCCCTTCAACGTTCGAGCCCGCCAGCAACTCTCCGAATACCAGATGGCACTACCAATTTCACCAGTCCCCAAAGCCCCTCTTCCCTGGACCACCAACCCGCCAAATATCAACCTCGAACTAACAAGATTCTGCAAATCTACTACCACCCCAGGCATATACAAAACCCACTTCCATGAAATACTTTCTCGCACTAAAAGCAAAGAAATCTTCACTGATGGCTCAAAATTCAACAACTCTGTCGGATGCGCATTCTTATCCAACCAAGTGAACAAAAAATTCAAATTACACGACATACTGTCTACAGTGCAGAACTGTACGCAATAAAAGAAGCCTTGATATACCTACATCCTAAGTTGCAAGGAGAATAAGTTCACCATCATTACAGATTCTCTCAGCGCCCTTCAACGCTTACAAAACATTTATTCAACAAATGAGTACATCAAAGAAATTCAGAAGATAAGACACCATATAGAATCAGAAAACAAACATGTACAATACCTATGGATCCCATCACACACGTACATGCATGGAAACGAATCAGCGGACAAATATGCGAAGGAAGCCACCCAAATCGAAACCTACAGTACAGAACTCGCTACAAGGTCAGACTTAAAAACCTATGTAAAACAATACATAACCACCAAATGGCACAACTAATGGATACACATAGCAGAAAGAAAGACATACTTCAGACCTCCACTCCCTCTCAAATGGATGAACAACAAGGACCTTAACAGAAAAGAAGAGACTGTGCTAAACCGCCTTAAAATCGGTCACACAAAACTCACTCACGATTACCTGCTTCAACGTACAGTCCAACCCACCTGTGATACATGTGAAGAAATCCTTATAGTGAATCATATTGTGTGCCAGTGCCCCAAGTTTACAGTAGCCCGAACCAAACACGCTATCGGAGATTCTCTTCAAACAGCATTACTTAAAATAGCAGACTTAATTAACTACCTTAGAGAAATTCAAGTTTTTAATTCCCTATAGCATACACTGTGAAATGTGGTGCCATAAGACCTAACGGTTGAGGCACCAAAAAACTTCTTAATAAAAAAAAAAGTTATCACATTGCTAAATCGGGCAAAAACCACACCATAGCAGAAAATTTAATTTTCCCTTGCATTAAGGATGTTGTTAGTAGGAAAATAGACACTGTTTCTGTTTCTAACTCATCTATATCTCGTAGAATTAGGGATATGTCTGATGACATTGAGGAAACAGTCTTTACAAGAATAAAGTATAGCAAATACTTTGCTATTCAAGTTGATGAAAGTACCGATGTGACTAAATGTGCTGTACTACTTGTAATTACAAGATATCTATGAAGGTGAGGTTGAAGAAAATCTTTTTCTGTGTTACCCGCTGCCAGAAACGGCGAAAGGAGCTGATTTATTTAATGCTATTGATGGATACTTTATTAAAAATAACATAACCTGGAAAACCTGTTGTGGCCTATCTACCGATCGAGCAAAATCTATGTCAGGCTGTTTTATTGGTCTTCGAGTGTGTGTCAAAGAGGTGGCGCCCCATGTAAGCTGGACTCACTGCTGTATTCACAGGCAAAGTCTTGCCTGCAAAGGCCTACCTAGTGAACTGAAAACTGTTCTTGATGAAGCTGTGAAAATCGTTAACTTTATCAAATCACAGGCCTTAAATTCAAAGCTTTTCAAGTCTCTTTGTGATGAAATGGACAGCCTCCATATTAGCTTACTTTACCACACAGAGGTTAGGTGGTTTTCCCGTGGAAAAGTCCTCCAAAGATTGTTTGAGCTTAGGTTTGAAGTGCAATTGTTTTTTCAAGATAACCTTTTCCGCCTGTCATCCAGGTTACATGACGGCGGTTGGCTGCAATGTTTGGCTTACTTATCTGACATTTTTCAACAAATCAATAAGGTAAATCTGAGCCTCCAGATCAGTTCAATCACGATCTTCAGAGTATCAGGGAAGATAGAATCTATGATGAAAAAGATTGAGTTTTGGAGGTCTTGTATTCTTCAGGGACAGACAGAAGTAAGTAAGTATTCGAGACTGCATGACTTTTTGAAAGAGAATGAGTTGCAACTCTCTAGTGACGTAAACTACAAATATCTGAACAGTTGAAGGGATTAAATAATATGCAAGATACTTTCCAAAGCTTGATGAAGGTATTTACTGGATTCAAAATCCCTTTTCTGAAGAGAATTTTCAGTCTTCGTCTTCTTCTTCTTCTTCTTCTTCTTCTTCTTCTTCTTCGTCTTCGTCTTCTTCGGCGGTCTACCTGGTGGTCTGGTTCCATGTGGCTTTAAGTTGCTGACAACTTTTGCTAATCTATCGTTGTCCATCCGTTGTACATGATTGTCTTCTTTGTCTGGTCCATCTAACTATATCCTCTGTGTTGCATCTACGTCGAATCTCATCATTTCTTATTCTATCTAGCTTCGTTTTCCCAGTAATGTTCCGAAGTATTTTCATTTCATTGGTGCTCAACACATTTTTTGTTTTACTTGTGTCGGCTCTTGTTTCTGCTGCTGATGTCATAATTGGTCTAATGCATGTTTTATATATACGAAATGGAGGCCGCTTTACTAGTCTGTTTGAAGACTTCCTGGTGAAAGTCTGTGTAGCTGGATAATTCGACTCCTAGATATGAAAATTTCATAACCTGTTCAATAGGTGTGTTGTCTATAACCAATTTGCATCTTAGTGGCTCTCTTGATACAGTAAGACATTTTGTTTTTTCGAGTAATATGCTCATGTTATATTTTTCTGCGGCTATTTTATATTTATTTAACAGGCGTTGAAGATCATTGTCTGTTTCTGCCATTATTACTGCGTCGTCGGCGTAGCATATTATTTTCAACCCTTGATTACCCATCCTGTATCCTTGGCTTTCTTGTTTTACTTCTTCAATTATCTTGTCAATAATTAAATTAAATAGTAGAGGGCTGAGGCTGTCCCCTTGTTTTATGCCTGCACTTATAGGGATTTCTTCATTGAGCTCGCCGTTTGATCTTATTCTTGTTTTATTATTGGTGTTTAAGGCTTGTATAACTTTGATAATTTTATTTAGTACTTGGTTTTGTTTTAGTATAGTAATAATGTCTTTTAGTTGTACTTTGTCAAACGCTTTGGTCATGTCAATAAAACAGAAATAAGCCGGGGTGCAAAATTCCAGTGCTATTTCCTTAATTTGTCTCAGGATAAATATTGCATATTCACTGATTGGAATTTTAGTACTGATTTCGCTCTTTATTATACTTGTAAAAAGTTTTTTAAGATAGCTCCTAATAATGTTATGCCTCTATAGTTCCCTGGGTACTTTTTATTGCCTTTCTTGTATACTGGGACACAGTGATACTTATTTTCCATTCTTCTGGTATATATCCAGTATCTACAATTTTTTGGAAAAGTGCTGAAAGTTGTTTTGCAATGCAATCACCTGCATATTTGATCAGTTCATTAGTTATCGTGTCAGTTCCCGGTGCTTTTCTGTTTTTCAA
>JABXWE010027232.1:0-21421 GCA_014611495.1 Limonius californicus | reverse complement strand
CACCAACAATGCTTTTAAGCCATATTTTAATTCGGCAAAGGCAGCTGAATGAAAGCTCTATAGTGCTTGTTGTGCAGGGCTGTGAAAGCAAAATCAGTAGCGCCTTTCTAATGGTTGGAAAAACAATTCCCTATTTTTTAAACCCTCGATGATACATGTATCTGGCGTTTCTTTTACCTCATTCCATATTTTGAACCACAATTCCCTTTTTCCTTCGATGCCTTCCAAATTGTAAAAAGTTGCACAAAATGAAATACTTTCGTTCCATTCCTCCAATGAAACATCTCTCATGCTCCTCGGATGGAAATGTGTCAATAAAAATGCAGGCAATTTGTTTCCGGAAAGTCTGACTTCTAAAGACGATTTGATGGAATCCAAGTAAGGAATTATTAGAGACCTTCTCCAAAATCGGATGGATTTCCGGCTGGAGGGTGGCTTCTATGCATTTGTCAGCCAGCAACACGAGTGGCAGTTATATTAACCAACATTCAAATGCTTAGCAATGTCGCTTGCTTCTTTCAAAACGTCACCTGTGACGTTCTCTGCGTCTTCCCGATGCTCTCTTAGCTCTCTTAACATGACGAGAATAGTTTGAATGTGTTGGTTAGTTTTAACTATGTCAAGTGCCTTCAATTGAAGTGTATTTGCTCGGGTTCCAGTATAGGGGAATACTTCGCAATTAATGCTACTAACACAACAAATGAAGATCTGCACGCCGCACAGTGTGTTATCAGAAGAAAAAAGTAATTTTTCAAAGTACTCGAAATCGTGAAGTCTTTAATTGTTTTATCAAGACAATGAACCAATCTGTTTAGTATCACCATAATACAAAATAATATATCAATATTTATTAAGTTTTTCACTGCAAAACCAGAAGAAATTTGAACATGGAAAATTGTGAGAAAGTATGCCTGCAATTCAACGTTTTGGCATTTTTAATATGATTATAATTTGAAAGATAATGGATTCTCATTAGTCTATGGGCATGTCTATGTTGTCTAAAATTGCATTATAAGAACATTTAGTCATTTGAATAATAAGTAATTAGTTAAGTCCGTGATCAGCGTAATTTAGCAAGAATTCCATTTTGGACAAGAGTTTTGATTAGTAGCTCCGACTTAGTTTCACTTCCGTATTATGGGTTAGACCTGAGCCTATGCAATAATACAAATTCCAGCTGCCCATGTCTGCCCAAATAATAATAGGAGGTGATTATCTAACGATCGTCAATTAGGAGGTGCAAACCCAAAATCCTAATTGTTTATTTTAATGGCTTAATGATCCTCATTATTGCTCATAATGGGGTATAAAACTAAAGAAGATGTATTTAAAAATCATTCTCGTTATAACACGGCATCATTTAACACAAAACGTGACCTTTCTGTCCTCAGATTTTCGTTATCAGAATCCTCAAAATGAATCAATTTTCAATCAGTTACGAAGCTTTGAGTGATTATATAATATCTCGTAATCAGAATATATCAAAGTTGAACCAGTTTGTATCAACAAAATACCCAGATATCGAAGACCACTTTGTGGAAGTAGTAGTGAAAAAAATAAAAAAACAGTTTGTGCCTAAATATTCAATCAAGTGGGAAGCGAAGAAGCTCATCACTTGGGAGGCCGCGGAAGAAGTTTGAAGAGTGTTGCGATCGTGCTAAACGTTACAAGGCCCAAGAGCTGCACAAATTGTTTCCTGCTGAACAAATACCATTAGCCGCCAAAGAAGAACTTACTAGTGATACCAAAGTGCCCACAAAAAACTACATGGATTGTAAAAAAGCGCTTGCAGTGATGATAGACGCACAACTTTCAAAATATCAGTATGAAATAATACGCGGTGCTCTTAAAGATTGTGGCTGTGATGTATTTCCTCCCTATTACAAAGTGAAAGAAGAAAAAATGTTGTGCTACCCTGAAGATCTGAAAATAACTGAAAACAGCGGTGTAGTACCTTTACAAAAACTTCTCGATCATACTACAAAGAGGATTCTTCAAACAAAGAGTGAAGAAGAAGTTCCTGCAATTGAGAACACAAACTTAACAGTGACAAAGTGAGGTTGTGATGGTTCATCCGGCCAGAGTGAATATAAACAACGTTTTACAGAGGATATCGATAAAGAAGTATGTGATACCAACCTCTTCATGGTATCTATGGTGCCTTTAGTAATTACTTCGAATGAAAATAATCTTGTTAAATACTGGGAAAATCCTCGACCGTCATCTACAAGATACTGTCGGCCCATTGAGTTTGAATATGCGAAGGAGACCCCAGAGAAAACCCTTGCTGTAATGAATGAGGTAAATATAAAAGTATCAAACCTAAGAGAAACAGTTATCAATTTGTATGGAAAAACCATAAAAGTGTTTCATAAATTGGTATTTACAATGATCGATGGAAAAGTGGCGCAGGTTGTGACTCACACAAAAGCAACATCAACATGTTTTATTTGCAATGCAACACCAAAGGAGATGAACAAGTTGGGACAAATAAAAAAGACGCCGAAAAAAGAAGACGTTTACAAACTGGGCATGTCACCACTGCACGCAAGAATAAAATTTATGGAATGTATTCTACATACAGGGTATAACTTATCATTCAAAAAATGGTCACTGAGCAGACAAGACCTGAAAAGAAAACAAATAAGAAGAGAATTCAAACCGAGTTTCGAAATCGGTTAGGCCTCTATGTCGATGTTGTAAAACAAGGAGCTGGCACATCAAACGATGGCAACACTTCCCGTCGTTTTTTTTTTTAATCCTGAAGTTACTTCCGAGATTACTGGGGTTAATGTAGAACTGATTCGACGCTTTTCAGTCATTTTGGAGACTATTACATCTGGTGCATCAGTTGACGCAAACAAATTTGGTCAATATGCATACGATACAGCACAATCCTTTGTTGACAACTACAATTGGTACTACATGCCAGTGACAGTCCACAAAGTCCGCCTACATGGAGATCAAATTATTGCAGCCGCACTACTACCGATTCGACTACTCTCAGAAGAAGCTCAGGAGGCCCGCAATAAAGACTACAAGAGGTACAGGCTTTCCTATTCCCGCAAATGCAGTAGATCAGCAACGAATGAGGATATTATGCATGTTATTTATTAGTTCTGATCCATTAATTTCAAGTATGAGGAAACAACCCCCCAAAAGAATTTTAGAAATGAGTGAAGAGGCGCGCACGTTAATTAGCGGTGATTAAATTAGTTACTGTAAATATATAATAATTATTATTGTTTGTTTAAAATGTAATATAATTAGTACTGTAAATTATATTTATTATATAAATAGCCATATTACTTCTCTTTTATTTAAAAAAAAAATTATCAAAATATTCCCAATACTTTGGAAGTTATAGACTTTTTTCCGAGACTCTACCATTTTTACACACTGTGCGCCGCTGCATGCATTTGATATTCATTTTTTCTTATTGCTGCATTACCCTCTTCAGCTAATGTCTCTAATGCTTCGACAATATCGACAAAGTGATCCTTAAAAACGCGGATGCTCTTGTACTTCTCTGACCATTTAGTCTCACACAATTTAGGAATGTTCGCAATAAGCTTACGTCATAAAACGGACTCGCGAAAAAATATGACCATCTACTTGATAGTTTCAACGCAGTTTCGAATTTTTAGGATAATGTTTAAGTCGTTCATGACAAGATTTAGCATGTGCGAGGTGCAATGGATATACAAGGCTTTATTGTACTCTTGCCTCAAGATTTGCTGCATACCCCTTTCTTTCCCAGACATAGTGGAACGTCCGTTGAAGCCTAACCCCACACGTTTATCAGGGTCTAGGTTTAAATTTGTCACAAAATCTTCAATGGATTTGGCAATTCTTTTGGCATCAAGCCTTTCAAGCTCTACAAAGTCTAAAACTTTTTCTTCCATTGTGTTGGCCTTTTCATCGGAGAAAGGTAATCCAAGAGACAGCTGCTTTTCCCGAAATATCAGCGGTTTCATCAGCCAGAATGCTGTAAATACAAGCTTCCTTAATTCTTATGATGATTTGTTCCCTGATTGTAGTACCACATAGATCGATTATTTCATTTTGCATGATAGCTTTTTCGGTCTATGCCCAAAATGGTGTTTTAATTGTGAATCACCTGCTTCGAAGCATAAACGGCATAAGTCTATAAGTACACCTTCATCCAGATTTTTGCCTCTGGAAGGTAAATCATGTGTATCGGAAAAATGACGTAGGACACAACTGAGGACCATACTTTTTTGTTTTTTTCTGTTAATTTTTGCGAAGACTGGTGCAGTAGGATGTTCACTGGAACAGCCTCCATGAACAATTTCGCAGATTCCATTGCAGCCTTATGCTCCTGAGTCTGTACATGTGCTTTGCAATAATCGTGCATGTCCTTGTACTTAGCGAAACGTCTGATGATAAAAGCACCCCAACCACATGCATCTCATCATGCTGGAAGATGGTGGAAACAACACACAATATTTACAGAAAGCACCTTTGAGTCGCCTTGAGTAAGCTAACCATGGTAAATATGTGTCCAGCCACTGGTGATTGAATTTCTCCACCTTTCTTGATCCCCCTTACATCTTTCTTAGTAAACAGCTTTCTCAAGTCATTACTTCATTAATATACAGGTTTACCGCACCTCATATTGTTGTCTCACGGATTCTTATCTTAAGGGTTTGTGAAATGATTTCATCCAGAACAGGAGAACTAAAAAGTGCTTTGGAGAAAAATGAAAAGAAAGCAAGAATATACGGTTTGGATGTAAATGAAACAAAACCAACATACCTGGTGACAATATGGAAGAGGACTTTACCAATTTGAATGTTAAAAGCAGATTAAACAGGAAATGGCATAATTTCAAGTAAGTCAAGTAAGTGAATAGTGATATATAACAAATAAATTACGTCAAAGCTAGCGCAATATTTCTGGGTAAAACTATTTTTAAATTGTGGAGTTTGTGGTTCTACATAACTGCACTTACTAATATATTTGGATATTTTCACTATTGCAACGGAATAATTCCAGGTATAAGTTTGAATATAACATTTACCTAGATGTGAGAAAACTGTATGATTTAAGAATGGCCATTTCAACATAAAGTCTTGGAACAAGTTCTCTAATTGAAGCTATCTTATAAAACCAGTTTCTACAAGTTTCCTTGGCAGATTCAGGAACCATATCTGGGGTAAAATCTTCTGGCAGCGCTGTAGGAGTCTTACTTCCAGGTCTAACAATGAGAACAAAATAAGCATTTCAATTTGCAGAAATTACATTCAACTTACTTGTAGTAGTCAGCTTTAGTCCTCAATCGCTCATAAACAAGCTGTCCAAATATATCTAATATATCAGTGATCAACACAAACTTACTAGGATAAAAGCGCAAAACATCAGAGTCTGCTAATACTTTTGCACATTGAATAGCAATTTTTAAAGCTTTTACACGTTGTTCAGAGTGCCATGCAGTCACCAATTCCTTGTTTAACTGCTCTATTCTGCCTACATATTCAGCTTGGGACAAATCTAACTTTCTTTGCGATCCTTCTTCGAAATAATCAAGTTGTTCTAATCGATGCTGCACCTTGTCTACTGCACTGCTCTGAGCTTTTACAACAACTGTAAAAATGTAGGTGCATTATATACATAAATTGCTAGGTTTTGATAAACAGCATACCTTTTTCCCCTTCAGATAAGAAACTGGTAACTATGGATAATTTTTCGGATGTGGTAAATTTTGCAAGGATTGAATTCTTTCTCATGCTCCACGGTTCCATATCTAAACTCACTTTTCGTTCCTTCAATTTTTTGCTACTTGTTTCATGTTTGATATTATCTGTAACAGCCTGAACGCAGACACATATGTAATACTTAGAAACTACTTTTATTTTACATCTACTTAAGCAGTAATTTACTTTTTCCACACATTCAAAAATGGTAATATCAAAAAAATTTCTGTCAGTATTTAGATTTGTACTTACAGTTCTTCTACTTCTTAGAGTGCTTTATCTCTTACGAGATGTAGCAGTTAACAGGTAGGATTTAATAAAATATCATTGGATACTTACCATTTCGGCTGCCATCTGAGATAGTGGGTCAACTTCCTGTATAGCAAATTGTGTTAAGGGATCTAATCCCTCCAAAGCATCACTTAGAGGTTGAAGCAAAGCTGCTGGTGTTGAAACTGGTGTAGAACGCCCTGTACTTGATTGGGAATTTAAAATTCGGCGTGGTATACGTTCAATCTAGAACAAAAGGTAATTATGTTAAATGTTCTATCACGTTATGAATTTTTTTACATTAGTTGTAGAAACCTTCAGCGGGTGATCGTCAGTCTCGCTTAGTGGTAAATGTTTGCAACTGGGTTGAGTGTCGGAAGTTAAAATGGTTTTCCTGAAATGTTATCATTTGCAGTTTACTCATTAAAATTTATGTATTCTTTAGAATTAATATACCATTCAATGTTGCTGGAACTCATTTTCATGAATTTATAGTTTCAAAATGTTTATTATTATATATAAATTAATTAAACTATCATACCTCCATACTTGTACCAAAATACGTGAGTTTTAAAATAACATATAATAAAATATTGTAGGTTATGATACCATTTTTAAAAATTGTATATGATACATAAGTATGTGTAAACTGAGTCGAGTAGTTGACACACACAACTTTATTAAAAGTTCAACTTTTACGTAATATGTAAAAAATTATTATAATATTTAGTTGCTATACGTTTTTTTTATGTTGTTAAAACTCGGTTAAACTGTCAATCGACGAACTGTCATTGTAATATATAGGATGTTACGAAAGTGTACCACCGCTGTACACGGGCGAGTAAAAATTTTTACAGAAATTTCACGAGCTTTGATAGACCCTTTCGGTGCGAGTTACTATTTATCCACGACCGTAAGAATGTTAAGAGATTTTTATCAATTTCTTTATAATATTTACAAAATTTATCGTCATGGTATTATTGGAACAATTAGTAAAAGTTATGGGATGTACTCCATGGATGAATCACTTTCGACGCCGTCAGTATTCGCCTTCGCAGCTGACTATAGAGGGCGCTACTATTAATTGCAATATAGCCGCGTAATAGGGAAAACTGTAGAAAACATTTAATTGTCGGTGTTTGTACGGGTAGTCGAGTGTTTTTCAACGCGAAAAGTTTGTTAATTTTAATATGTCTGTGTCATATACCGACGTATTTACGTACCTACAAGGCACACACCGACCCTTAGTAGAAGGAGGCCTAATGAGTTGGATACCCTTACTTTCACATTGCAAACCCTTTGTCCAGCATAATTGCCTCGTGAAAAGTGGCTTTGTCAGATGTTCTTCCGCCATATGCTGGACTAACGTAATTAACGGACCCCGCAGGAGTAACGCCTAAATTTAATAGTGTGTTTAGTTTTATAATAAGAATAAGTTCTTATACGGCACTTTAAACATTTGGATTTTTGCACTGCTATTTCCGTGCAGTCGAGAACAACTCTAGTTTTTTTTATATTTTAGAAAACATTTTGGCATACTTGCTAAATGTTCTTCTTTTGTTGGCCAATAGATTACCATGTGTAAGCTTTTTTTTAATAATGGTATTGCCCAATGAAAATATTACCTAACGGTGCTTTGACTTTTATCAAAAAACACTGCTAAGGCTCGGAATGAAAAGTTTTGCCTTATTTTTATTAATGGTAAAAATATTTTTTCTTCTAAATTTTCATCTGGCGGATGTAAATGTCTGCTAAAACATTCGACACACATTGTACAATTGTACAAACTGTGATACACAACAAAACATTTTTTATTTGGACAGACCCTCCAGTATAAAATATTAAGGATAAATAATACAAAATTATTAAATAAACTCAACGAATTAGCATAGGGTTATACGTGCCCTACAAAGTTTTCCCTACTCGGTTAGTTCTCAAAGTTGCGCTTGGGGGCGACTCTTTCGTTTGCGAAGGCGAATCCATTTTTGTGCAAATAATGCGATATAAATGCGATTTAACACAAAAAACGAAACGAAAGACAAAATTTACAATTGTCAAAAGTAAACATAAGCCCACCTAAAAGTGAAACAGAAGCTTTCATCAGGATCGGTGTTACAATTCCCGGTTCCTGTGCGCAACCCCGGACCTCGCTTTGTATAGTGTTGCCATTTAAGTTTGATAAGGCGTAACGAAATGTTAGCCGCTAGATGGCAGCAGTGACATTCGAGTACCTCGAAAGACTTCAAATTTGTCCTACACACGTCAAAATATTACGAATTTTAGCTAAAATGTAGCAAAACGGTTTAGTGTGGCTGAGTGCATTTACCTTGCGGCATTTACAGTATGTCAAAAATGCGAATTAAATGAAATACAACCTGCCGCAGAATTAACGCTAAAATCAACCACTGTTTCGAGGTTTCTAGAAACGCATGCCGAAATGGCCTTTTTCCTTGTATTATTAACATCGTTTTTCTTAAATTTGTAATATTAAGTTAGTTCTCTAAGTACATTATTATTATTATTTCGTATTTTTGGAATCAAATTTTGAATTTATTGCTGTAGGTACAGCTGTAGACGTTTTGTAACAAGATACTTGTTTGAGAGAAATATTTTTAAAAATAAAAATGTAAGAAATTAAATTTTAAAAAAGTGAATGCCTCCGAAAATAAAAAAATAACGAAACGATTAGAAATGTAAATATAGAAGTTACAATTTAAGAGTGTGCTAGAGGAAATTCTTGTAATGTTTTCAAATGCCTTTTTTCCAAAAAATGAATATGACCAGCCAATATATAGCTTTTAGTTCAAATTCCAAAAATACATAAATTTTACATGCAATATTCATAATCAAATTATTACAAGGCTGGGTAAAATAAAAAACCGACTACACACCTCATGGAGATTTAATTTTAAATATTCTTCACATTTCGTGGTACGAATATTTTCTTCCTAAGAGAAATATTGTAGCAATTCATAATAAATGGGTAAAATTGAGAATTAAATACTTCGCCCGCCGTTAGAAGCAAACATTAAATAAGGGTTTAAGAGCACTGGGATAAGAGGGTATAACGTAAACAGAACAAAATAACAAGAATAACATGGAACAGGAACTAGTAAAGGGAACAACAAAGGCAATAATAACGTAATGTTAGGTGTAAACTAAATTAGAATTGAATTTATCATGAAATATCATATTTAGCTTTTCATGTGCTGTTATAATAGAATTGCAACGTGATGATTGTAATATACCAGATGTTTGTATGTCTTGCGGGTATGGAATTTATTTAACAAAGTTTCTTTTCTGATAACAAATTTAACATTTAAGAAAGTACTGTAGTGCGCGTGCACTACATTTACATCGGATCGCCTTGCTTTGGGTTATATACATATATGTTTTTTGTTATTTATTTATTTATTAGTTACCGTTTTTACAATCAGTAAACAACACGTCTCCTAATGCTCGCTTTAATTCTAATATATAGCATCTGGAACCAACCAGATCGCTATAGTACCATTAATGAAATATTTGATTGATACTTAAAGAGACCTGGAAGTTTTCCTTAGTTTAAACCCGACATACATCATAGACATTTGCGCGGCGTTGCCACATATATTTGCGTTGAGTGTTCATAAACAGTGTTTATCGTAATATTCATACTTATCTAACAATTGCCAACTTATAATATTTGTTAATTGTTTCTTGATTTACTTCGTTGAAATTCATATTAACTAACAATAAGTCAAACCAGTATTATTAGTTATTTCAACAAGTCATATTGTTCTGCTAATGTTTTCTGGTATAGCTTTGGAAAATGGCATGTATCACATTGAAATACAGTAAGACTTCGTTTAGCGCTTCCTCGATTATCGCTAATTCTATATAACGCGGTCTGCTCGAAGCCTAAAAAAAAGCTCAAAATTCACGCTGATTCAAATTATCGCGGCCTTTCATTGTTTAGTATATAGTACAATTATTGCCGAACACGAAACAATCAGCAAACGGTGGCAATTCCTCGTAGCGCTGTACTTCCCCTAAATCTATGTTGGGTGCGTTTGCTTTCGTGCATCGTGTTCATTAGCAGTGAAACAGTGTCCAAGCTATCAATACGAAGAACCCAAAGAACTTGCTACAAAATGCCTCATTAAAAGTTTGGTAACGACAACCGAAATCGTTGATCAAATTGTAGCGAATGATACAGATTTTGAAAGGAGTGCAAAAGCAAGACGAGGCGTCTTGGCTGCGATCTCCTGTTACCGACATTTGCTTAACGAGGGAAAAAGAAAGCGACAAATGACGCTAGACTACTTCATCGCAAAAAATCCAGAATTTCAGAAGAGCCAGGACTTTCATTGCAAAAATGAACTTTATATTTCTGTGTGCATATGTTTATGTTTTATGTAACATATAATATTACGCAAATTAGTAGAAAAATAACTTAAAATAAAGTAAAATTTGTTTATTTTTGGTCGCGTGTTTCCCTTTCCCTATTCACTATGTGTTAAATGACGCTGTTTCATTTAGCGCTTTGTCGTCTAAGAACGCATCCTACGCGCTAAGCGAGGTCTTACTGTACCTACATAGCAATAAAACGCTCATACAACCTGTTGAAATTATTCATAATATTCAGTATGTATACCTTACCTACACCATTGAAAACTATGGCCGTACGCAATAACCGCCCATATTGTATACCTTCGTAAGATTTTTTATAGCTGTGATTATATCATGCTATAAATTTGATACTAAATTAACAATACGTTTTCGTATACGTTTTCAAGTTGCAATTTCAGTAATGCAGTAGTGAAAATAAAAAATAATACATTTCGGATTGCGATTTGAACATCAGACATCATGCATAGAAAATGTATGTGACCTCTATGCTATTACGGCAACTTCTAACTGACTTCGCAAGCGAATACCTGACCATATTACCATTTTCAATATTACTAAGTACTTTATTAGTAATAAATTTTCATATAAATGGAAGGTGCTATAACAAAATTATTCCCATTATCGCGATTGCTAATAACAAACTTTGTTAAAATGATAAACATGTAAATCTGTGTATCGAAATTAATGTAAAAATCTATTATACAGCTGCAAGCAAAGTACAAAACAGTGTCCGAAAGTACATGAACAGGTTGTTTTAAATTAAAAGGCGTTGGTTTAGCGAGTTATTATTAACTATCGAAAAAGCATATTTAAATATTAAAATAGTGTGTATTTCGGGCAAACAAAATAAGACGGTCGACTTCCGGTTTAAACGAAAGCAGCAGAATATTTTATTTTTTTAATGGCACACTGTATTTTTCAGTTAAATTCATTATGAGCAACTTTTTTTTTCTTTAAAAACTATAATACAATGTGCCTAAATTAATAAAAGTGATATACATATTAATATTTGCATTTAAAATAATATGTGTAATCATCTTTCTAATGCAAATATATATTTAAAAAGTAGTTTGCATACTTTTTAATTCTGAGCTGATGTTTTTATTTGTAAAAAAACAGTACGGGAAAATAAGAAATTTTATTTATTTTAGTAATTAGTGAAAGCTATTACAAGCTCATTTCTGGTTACTCAAATCATGCCATCATTTAAGTTACTTTTAAAGATAATCCGATAATGATTAGGGGTATTATTGCCACACCCCAATTATGCCATTGCAAGAAAACTATAATAGTGCTTATCTGTTAACCAATCCCGTGCAATTAAGATGCTAGGTGGAGTGAACTAAATACCTTAAATAAGGGAGAAAATTATTCTTAAGGTCAGTTAGAAACCAACACGGACCATCGTTAGTTACTAATAGTGAAATTAATTATATTGGGCTGCCGTTGACTTGTTTGCAGTTACGAGACTTTTTGAGATATATTTCCTGAGGTAAGTTATAATTAATTTACTAATATTTATGAAAATATTATTATTTTGTTGTATTGTGACTATTATTATTTTCGTTTTATAAACCGATTAGAAGGTTCAAATGCTCAAGAAATTAAAGAAACCATTTTGTATTTGCCCAATGCAAACGTATGTAATTTATGTTTCAATTTTATTCTTTTTTTTTATTTCTAGAAATACGGAAACATGCAACATATTTTGGAGGAGTTTGAATGTCCGGTCTGCGTGAATTACATGATTCCTCCGATACGAACTTGTCTTGTAGGACACAGTTTCTGTAACCATTGCGATGGGAAGCTACCGAAGTGCCCGATTTGCAGAGGAGAAAAGTTTGGAGGGCGCAACTATGGTATGGAGAGGATTTTCGGCAAGTTAACCGTACCCTGCAAAAACGCGTCCAAGGGTTGTACCATTGAAATTAAAGGAGTCGATTTGAGGGAACATCAAAGCTTCTGCCAATATACAGTCAAACCGTGCCCGTTAAGAACAATTCATAATTGCGTGTGGAGAGGCCAAGTAAAGGATATGCTGGAGCACTGCATCGAACGACATTCAAGTAATGTTTATAGTAGCAATAAAGAGCACCTGATTTACCCGAGGTTGCAAAATGGATTTCTGCTACGACCGACCGAGATGGGAGATTGTTATCATATGTTATTTCAAGCCTATGGAGAAGTGTTCAAATGTGTGTGGGATATCGATACAAATACAGGATTCATGCGGTGGTGTGTTATTTGTTTCGGCCCCGCAGCGAATGCTGAAAAGTATTACTTTGAAGTGGTCTTCCAAAACTCCGAACTCTCAAATCCGGAAAACAAACCTGTGTATGAACGTGCTCGTTGTCAGGCTGAACACGTCACCAATTTTCAGCAGAACAGGTATATTTTGACAAATATTGATATGCTACGCAATGCAAGTGGAGAACGTGGGATGTACTACACCGTCTCTATTTACAAGTTTGATGAAGGAGTTGAACACTTAAGTGAATTGTCAAGAGGGCCAATTACGGACAGTTCAGAAGTTTTAAACAGTTGCTTTGTTGTTCCGCAACCTTCACTTTTCTTTGATTTAAACGATCCAGCTCTCGACCAAGTGAGATATTTGTTTCAGATTGAAGAAAGTGATAGTGATAATTCCATTGAAAGTTAGTGTACCTATACGTATAAACAATTCTTATGTTAATTTCTGTTACGGCAGTAGGTACCGTACCTGTACAGTTGTGATTCTGAAATTGGTATTGATAATTTTTTTGTTGTATATCTAAGAGTTTTATTCTGTATACGGTATCTTTTATGATGTATTTGCATGTATGTATGTAATATGTGACATGATTATTCCAAGTAATGGGGTGAAACTCATAGCGAATAAAACTTGTAAGTAATTAAAATATGGTTTTATTTCACGAAGTGTGACTTAATAATAATAATAAAATTAAAATAATAATTCATTTCATAGATTTCATAATATATTAGCTACATAGATAAGAAAATGCGGTTTAGTGTAATATGTGCACATTACTGAGACCGTGCGTGTGCGTCACCAATAACATTTTCCAGGTACTTGTTACTGCCAACTTTATTTAGAGAAAGAGGACATAGTGCTCGTGAACACTAAACAGGTAGGACAGTGCCTGATTATAAAAACTTAAAATTGTAATGAAACTATTTTCAAAATTGTCAAGACCAAAGTATGCGATCTATTTCACAAGGCTGTAATGCCGTATTTCAAAACTCTATTCATCTGACATTTTGTCCTATGCAATTTTCTTCTTTGTCATCAATCCTACTACTGGATGGTCGCAGACTTCCACTGCTGTCGGTTTTCCCCTAGTCGTTTTAATTTAGTGTAATTTTGGCACCCGGCAAGTTAAACTCTGTCGAATCCTGGGTCTTCCTTTCGCGTTTCTTCCTTCTAGTATGGTTCTTAATATGCTTTAATGTTTTATGATGTGCCCTACTATTTTGTCACGCCTTTTCTGTGTTTGTGTCCATAGGCTCCTTTCTTGTCGCACCCTTCGTAAAATTTCTTCATGTGTTACCATTTCCCTTCCATTTTATGAACCCCAAATATGTGCGGTGGTATTTTGTTATATCGTCATTAATGGAAGTAGGTTTACACTAGATAAGTAATTAATGTATAACATTTATTTTTCTTCTATGACCTTCTTCGGTCACAGGTTGGTCGTTCTGAAATTCCAATATTTTCTAGCATAGACGAAATACTCGTTTATGCTTCTGGCGTCCCAGTCGTCCTCTTCCAAACTTTTTTCTTGCATTTTTTGGTATATATATTGTTTCCATTTGACAGCTGGTCTTCATCTTCTTCTTTTGCTTCGTGGTATGCAATGTAGAATTTGTTGAGGCCATTTTTCTTCTTCGACTCTGATTGTGTCCGTACCATCTGAGTGGTCTGTTCTCTATACTTTCAAATTGATTCTTTATCCTCCGTTTCTCTCATATTGGTTTTGTTCGTATGCTATTCCCCCGAAAATACTGCAGGTACCTACGCATGTAATCCAGCTTCACTGTTCTTATTCTATCTGAGGAATTCTTGGTCATTGACCACATTTCTCTACTATACGTTGATATGCTCTCTAGCATAGCCATACGTTTCGTATTGCTTCTTTGGTGTGGTTTTTAATGCAGATGGTTCCGTGTAGTGCTCTTATAGTTCTTCTTCCTTTCATGACTTTTGTGTACGCTTTTTTCCACTTTTCTCGTATATGAGATGATGGAACCTAATTTCAATATATATTAATTATACGCATGCCTTGATCGTGTCGTCTCCTATTGAGTATTTGTATATCGTTCACCGGATAACAATTATGTTATTTTAATTTTAATGTGGTATTTTAATAATCTGTTTAACATGCTGACATTACTTATTTACTGTGGAAGAAATCACGACTACAAAAAAATAAAATTACAAGTTTTGAGCTTTTAGAAACAACTAGTACTGTTAGCACCGTTTGTTTGAATTCTTATAGATTCTTCTAGAATGAATTATCACTGATGGACAAAATTAACGCACCACCTATAATATTTTGAATATATAAATTTCATTATCGTGGAGGCTTATAAATCACACATTTTCTGAAACAATGAAACAATTTGTACTCTTTTTAGTCATGTGAATGCAAGTTAAGACTTGTTTTGCGCTAATCTGCAATATTGCATTGTTGTCGTCTGCAAGTGTAACAGCGTTGTGGGTTTGATTTTCCCGTGTTTTCTCAACTTGTGATCAGATATTCATTTTGCTCGAATTGTGTACACATTGAAATGCCTCCAGTAGGAAATGTAAGTGAGCATAATGCTGTAAAAATTGTCACCTTAATGGAAGAAGGGTATAGCCAACGTGAGGTTGCACGGAAGCTTGCTGTTCATCATACGACTATTGGTCGATGTCTTCAGCAGTTTAGGGCAACAGGTTCACATGCTAGGAGACCAGGGCAAGGCCGACCAAGGTCCACAAAGCAAATCGACGATCTTTTTATACGCCAACAAGCATTACGGAATCAGTTCCTCACCGGAAACGAGATAAAAAATCGACTTCAAGATGTTCGAAATGTCCCGATTTCTTCCAAAACAGTAAGAAGAAGACTCCAGGAATCTGCATTGAGTGCAAGACACCCCGCAACAGGCCCTCTCTTAACCATAGTCCACAAGCAAGCTAGGCTTCAGTTTGCTCGGGAACATGTGGATTGGGATTTGGATGACTGGATGAGAGTCTTGTTTACTGATGATGTCAAAATAGACTTAAAATCTTCCGATGGACGCACTTTTATCTGGAGAAGACCAGGAGAAAGATACAGCCAAGCATGTATGGTTCCCCAAGTGCCTTTCCGTGGGGGGTCAATAATGTTTTGGGGTTGCATTTCTTTCGAGGCTCGTACAGATCTTGTAGTGATCAGAGGAAGAACATTAAACGCTCCGAGGTACATCCAGGAGATTCTAGAAGAACATGTCGCACCTTTTGCACCTTACATAGGCGACAATTTTTTGCTTATGGACGATAATGCCAGACCTCACCGAGCCCAGATCGTAAACGAATATCAGAACGAGGTTGGCATTCAACGTTTAGAGTCGCCAGCGCCTAGTCCTGACTTGAATGTGCTAGAACATGTTTGGGATCACCTTAAACGACGCATTCGACGTCGAAAGCCTGCTCCTGAAAACTTGGCTGAGCTGGAAAACGCGGCTCTTGAAGAATGGCATAACATTCCCCAAGATTTCGTAACAAATCTTTTCCATAGCATCCAAAGACGTTTGAGGGAAGTTATTCGAGCTAGAGGCGGCAATGCACGATATTGAAACTGAAACACTTGTTTATTTTCAATTTTTTTCATTCCTAAGTTTTCACTGAATATTTCAATAAAATATGGATTATTTTTTTGGTACTTACTTTGTTTCATAACAAAATTTTTCGAAATCATTGAAAAACAATTCTTTGTATTCTTATTTCAATAAATTAAATTAATTTTGATAAGTATTCTAAGATTGAAAGAATTAATTCAATATTTATTAAGTGGTGCGTTAATTTTGTCCATCAGTGTATTTTACGGAAATTATAAATATAATAAATAATAATATAATAAATATTAAGTATATGTTATGTTTGAATGTCACTCAAGGAGATAATTTTATTTTCTAATTTACTCTTCTACGTAGATGCGGCAAGCTTGTACATTGAAATTAAGGTAAAGTATAGTATATAGTATAGTAAAGTATATAGAGTATATTTAACAAACAAAATAATAGAACTTGGAATTAGGAGGGCTGGTTTTAGGCAGAAGTAAAGTGGGAGCCTACCACCGCACCTAAACGCTATGGACGCCGTCCCACCCTTTATTATTTTAAGAGATGTTGATATTGTTGACAACCGCCTTAAAATAATTATTACACCACAAATTGAACCACCGTAAATGTTTGCAAAATTTCTGGAAATAAATAAAAAAGTTAGATATTTTTGCAGTGCTGGACCAAACCCCCTACTCCAGTGTATTTCAGCCGTTAATCTACACAAGTTCCTAGAAACATTTACTCTTTTATCTAATGATATTTTCAGCTCTTTGGCACTAACTAATAGTAATATTGCTTATTTTTGTATTGTAATCCAAAAAGTTTCCGTTTTATGGTTATAGAACTACGAACTTAATGTTTCCCTAAAACTAAAAATGTATTGTATTTTTATCTCTACTCTCCAGATATTGAAGTGGTATTTAGTCCCAGTCGCAATGACACTTCCAAGTACCAGCACAAAACTGTATAAGTAATCTCTAAAGCGGATAAACATTCTAAAACCAGCTTCAGTAGTTTCTACTTCAAAGCATATATTTGTGTCTCAATAAATTGCATAACTTTATTATTTTAATAAAATATTTACTGTAATGCACCTACATTTTGTTCTAGTGTTACTTCTTATATGAAACGTGAATATCTAAACAAAACTGTTATTTAGAAATAAATGATTAATTTGTAGGATATTTATTTTGTTAAGTGGTACCAGAGGTAAATATTATTCACTGATAATATAATTTGTTAGACATATATTAGGAAAACTTGCCCACGACGTCGAAAGGTCTAGCGCCGCCCCAATTGGAACGGCAGCTGAGAAATGCAATAGCTATTTAATCTTCGAATATTTAACTGGTGCAGGTTACTATGGAGGATCTCCAGTTCGCACCGGCCCCACCTCGCTCACTCCATAGCCAAAATAAGATATACCTACGTATCAAAAATTTAACAAGCCGTTGTGTAGACAAAAATTGGACCATGGAAACTTAGTAGATATCAACATATATGAAACTCATCCTTGGATGCAGTAGATTCTTCATTACAGAACGTTACTTGACGTGCGGTCCTATTTAAAAACTCGATAGTGAAGTGGACTTACTAGACCTACCAAAATAATTTAAAAATGATCTAAAACTGTTAGTTCGAGAACGGAGTCGATTTCTGTTTGATAAATCATAAAGCTTAGGGGTTCACTAGATAATTTATATTTTGTAAAATGCAACTGAGAAGGTTTGTTACATGTAATTATGTATAGTTCCAAGCAATAGGGATATAGAATGCATCCATTCCTTAAATTAAACTGTAGAATTTGTGATGCAGGAAAATGTAGCTTTTATTTGTTAAAGTTAACATTTCAGGTGATCTGTCCATGTACCCATAATTGTCCCTTCTTGGCTGCCTGGACTAGTATTAATAAGAATAGACTGTATGCGAAGGTAATGCAAATAATAACACATTTTCTGAAACAAAATTTACTATTTGACAGTTTTATTTGTTATTTCTTCTTTGAATTATATATTCATCATATAACATTTAAAATTTTACAATGTAATAATAGAAAATACATATACATAAATAGATTTATATTGTAATTTGTAAGAAAATATTTATATTAACATGCGTATATCAATTTTATTGTAGCTAATGGATATATAAAAAGCATGCATATTTAAACATCAAAACATACATATAAAGATAAGATAAAGACAAAACTATTTTTTATTTAAATAATTACCAAGATCATGATCAAGTTTAATTAATGTTTCATTTAAATTCGTAAGCGACGGGTGGACCGGTCCTTTGAGTGCTTCAAGGTACGCCCTATTAATACCAGCATATCCTGACAGTACAGCTTCGGCGATGCTAAAATATATTCATTGATACATCAATTTTATTTTCTACGAAAAACCTTGTAAAGTTAAAATTATACCATAAAAAGAATATTTTATATGGGGTGTTACAACCCTCGCCATTGGGATCTCTATCATTTTTTGTTTTTGAATAATGTGTAGAAAACTAATAATTTATGGTTCCTGCTTTGTATCCCTCTTATATTTAGAAATTTTAAGAAACAAGAAACTTGTTCTGGTCGCTGATCTGGATTTTCTTTTTTTTTTGTGGCTACTAGATTATATTTTTGACCACACTGCTGCAAGTTTTAAACTAATTTTTTTAAAAATGTAGAACACTAGCCAACATTATAATTATATTAAAAAACAGAAAAGGCGGTAACATTTATAAGGCAGTTATTATTAGCAGGTCCTAATACCTTGCATTAAATAGGAACAGCAAAAATAACTTCTTGAATTTCTGTCAGGAATGCAATATATTGTCACCATATGACACTTTTCTTGATTACTAGAAAGCATACTGTTTAATTTAATTTGAAGAACCCCATTAAGACCTACCAATTGCTAAACTACAACCATTTTTTTTATTCATTTGCTCCTTTCATAGCAATTATGGCTTCATATGATTCTATTTGCACTTATTTCTTAGATGTCTCTCTTTAGTACAACACACTGACCTCACCCAAGCCATCAATAAATTGCAGAATGCAATACACAAATTATGCTCGTGGTACAATAAATGGAATTTACAAATTAATCCAGATAAGTGTCAAGCAAAAATTTTCTCTCTAAGGCGTATCAGAAATCCACCCAATCTAATAATTAACCATAACATTCCTCCATGGATTCCCACTGACGCAGCAGTCAAGTACCTAGGGGTACTGCTTGACACACGACTAACCTGGAAGCTTCATGTAAACCTCAAGCTCAACCAAGGCTACGCGAGGCTAGCTCAACTGTATCCTATTGTTAACAAAAAATCATCACTCAAGTCTAAATGTGCCATCCTGATGTACAAATCACTAATAAGGCCACTGATACTATATACATCGCCAATCTGGAGCAACACAGCCACATCCAATATATTAAAAGTGCAACGTCTTCAAAATAAAATTCTCCGGATAGTAGTGAATGCCCCTTGGTACATCCGCAACGAACAATTGCACTATGAACTAGATATACCTACAGTCCAAACGTATATCACCGCAAGTGCTAGCAAGTTCTTTGAAAACATTCGCGAGTGCGACGGCGCTATTCATTACAATATTGGCAGACGAAATATCCATCACAGACTTAAGCGCAAACTACCCCAAGACTTGTGTTCACCCGATCCCGACAGTGATTAGCTGATAAGATAAAAGTCATTCAATTATGTAAATCAAATATACTATGTTTTTCTATATCATATTAACAATATCTTACTGCTATTGTTTATATTACTGTTATCATCAATGACATGAATAACATTGTATTTGTTGAACTGGCAAAAATAAATTTAAAAAAAAAGATGTCTCTCTTAAATTGTATTAAACACAATATCTTAAAAAAATAAAGCAAGTCACATACATTGGTGATTTTTAAATCCGCCAATTTTTTTAAATATTTGTTTGAGTTAGTTAACTCATATTTAAAAAAACGTATATTTTTTAAATCTGCGTATAATTTGTTGCAAAACTACTCAAGAATCCAATATAGCATCCATAAGAAAAATACACATGGGAAACAAAAATCGAGATGTTTCATTTTTGCCCATAAGACAAAAACAACAAAACAAAACCAAACGTTAAATATCGTTTTAGACAGTTGGTTTGCATTAAATTACACAACGCCATGGTTGCATAACTTTGCAAAATTGAAGTGTACTACAGGTTCAAGAGCTGTTTACAATATCTCGGTCTACAGAGCAGTATCAATTCGAATATCACATCATTATATTAAGAGAAAGAAGAAAAAATTGCACAATTTTGCCCTAATTTACCTTAGGCAGTATTCTTTACAATTTTTGAGACTTCAATGGCAAGAGTTGAATTTGATATACCCTGTATATTCACAAGTGTAAGGCAAAGTGCTGCCCCACAAGCATATCATTAGGAGTTTCAGGAAATTGCATAAAATAATAGAATGTGCAAATTAATTATTTTTAATTTTATTGATCCTACTAAAATTTTGGATTATTATTTTTTAAATAACTGTATATGTGGCTCCTTTGTATGTTCCAAACATTGATATTTAACTGTGATGCAACATTACATTCAATCTGTAATAAAAACTGTGATTTTTAAGTGATATGTGTTCACTGCTCCTGCAAGATGATAGTACAAAATTGTGATATTAATTTTTCGTTTCATATTGTGCTCCTACAGATATTTTAGTCAAGTTGTTCATTTTTCTTTCAGCAATACAATCAATGCCATTATAGCATAACAAAATCTCCAAAATAAATGTAATTAATCATTCAAAGAACATAATTACCTACAGTTAATTAGTTTGGAAATGGTCATGCAGTGATTTACGAATCCTTCTTGATACAATTAATTGTCAACATAAGTTTAAATTTTTTATGTAACCTTAGGATTTATTTATACTTAACTACCTCCACCTACAGTACTACTCGTATCCGGTAAAAATCTCGAAAAGCAAAAATCTCGAAAGTACAAATCTCGAAAAGAAAAAATCTCGAATGGTGATTAGCAGATTATGTCTAGACGTATAATCTATTCACGATTGATTTGCCATCCAACAGGCTGTGGAAATCTGGGGGAATGTGTGGTATCATTGAAATTTGTCAGTTAATTAAGTTGGGTTATGTTAGTTTTTCTTGATGGAGGTTATGTTTTTTGAAAGCAGGCAATGTTGCCAGTGGAGCTGTTTGTTCATTTAACGTCCGCC
>JABXWE010027231.1:0-47820 GCA_014611495.1 Limonius californicus | reverse complement strand
TGGCTTTATTCCCTTTAGCTGATTGTGTTGGAAAGTCCTAATGTAATAAGCATATACGAAAAAGTATAAAAGTATCATAATAGCTCTCAATTGCCACTTCAATTACAACATTTGATAGAAAAACAGCATAATCTGGCTATAATTACAAAAAATATTAGTGTAACTAATAGCCACCGAGGTCATCAGATTTTGCGCGAATTATCTAGTTAGTTTGTAGAACCCTAATGTAATTACCACATACAAAAAAATTTCGTAATACATAAGTCTCAATTATATTTCCAGTTATAACATTTAAGTACAACTGACAAATTCAAAAAACAGTAGGATAGCTGGCCGTAAAGGTCTCCTGACTTTACTCTATTTAACTGGTTATGTTGGGAAGTCCTAATATAATTAGCATATACGGAAAAATGTCGGATTAAGTCTCAAATGCGATTTCAGTTCCAACATTTGCTATAAATATTGCGTAATCTCGCTGTAACTGCAAAAAGTATTAGTGGAACTAGCCACTGAGGACACCCGACTTCGCTCTGATTATCTAGTTAATATGAAGAACCCTAATATAATTACCACACACAATGAAATCTTGTAATAAGTATGAATTATGACTTCAGTTATAATATTTAAGTACAACTGACAAATTCAAAACACAGTAAGACCATAAAGGTCACCTGACTTTATTATATTTAGCTGATTATGTTGGGAAGTCCTGAAATAATTAGCATATACGGAAAAATATCGGATAGCTCTCAACTGCTATTACAATTATGACATTTGTAAAACAATTGCGTAATCTCGTTGTACCGAAATATAGCAGTGTAACTAATAGCCACCGAGGTCGTCAGACTTTGCGCGAATTATCTAGTTAGTTTATAGAACCCTAATATAATTACCACACACAATGAAATCTCGTAATAACTGTCAATTATGACTTAAGTTATAATATTTAAGTACAACTGACAAATTCAAAACACAGTAGGACCATAAAGATCACCTGACTTTATTCTATTTAGCTGATTATGTTGGGAAGTCCTGATATAGTTAGCATATACGGAAAAATACCGGAATAGCTCTCAACTGCTATTACAATTATGACATTTGGTGAAACAATTGCGTAATCTCGCTATACCTACAAAATATATCAGTGTAACTATAGCCACCGAGGTCGTCAGACTTTGCGCGAATTATCTAGTTAGTTTATAGAACCCGAATATAATTACCACATACAGAAAAAGTTTCGTAATACACAAGTCTTAATTATATTATCAGTTATAACATTTAGATACAACTGACAAGATAAAAACAGTAGGATAGCTGGCCATAAAGGTCTCCTGGCTTTATTCTATTTGAGAAGTCCTACTATAATTAGCATATACGGAGAAAAATCGGCATAACTCTCAATTGCCACTTCAATTATGACATTTGATAGAAAAAATGGGTAATCTCACTATAACTACAAAAAATATTAGTGTAACTAGCCACCGAGATCATCCGTTTTCGCTGTAATTATCTAGTTAGTTTGGAAACCCCTAATATTATTACCGCGTATAAAAAAAGACTCAATTTTAGCTTCAGTTATAACAGTTTAGTATAACTGACAAATTCTGAAAACAATAGGATACCTGGTTATTTTGTGGAGCTGTAGTATAATTAGGATATATGGAAAACCATCATAATAGTTATTAATTACTACTTCAATTATAACATTTGCAAAAAATCGCGTAATTTCGCGATAACTACAGAAATTATTAATATAACTAGCCACCGGGGTCATCCGGCTTTGTTTTAATTATCTAGTTATTTTGAAGAGTACCAACGTAATTAACATATCCAGAGAGATCTTGTAATAATTTAAACTACTACGCCAATTATAACATTTGGCCACAACCAACAAATTCTGAAAATACTAGTATAGCTGGCCAGCAAGGTCACCCGTCTTTCTAGTTATTTTGGGAAGTCTTAATATAATTAGCATACGCAGAAGCATGTCGCAATAGTTGTTAATACGGCTTTCATTTGCCGCATTTGCCGAATTCTACAGAATGTTTGTAATTTGGCAAATGTTTTATACAAAAATGAAAAGTATTGTGTCAAAAATACGATTTTTCACAACAACAAATATTTTCCCGCCATATACATATTTGTAGGGCAAAGTGTGTTTATCGTAAAGTATTTAACTGAATGGAAAAGCGAAAACATTTTAAATCACCTTTTAAGTACTGTTTTTGTATTAATTTTAACACCGACAAGTCATTCATTTACATATCCACTTGTATTATTTTCACATTCGTCACCCAGCGGTCTTAATTAAGGACTTTGTAATCACCTGTTAAAAAGAACATAAATTTGAATACAAAGGAATATTTCATTTAATTAAGATATTTTAAAAGAAAAGTTTAAAATAACTACGTTCAAGCACAATTATATCTCTTAATAATATGTTACTTCCTATTTTGCTAACTACTGGGTATTAGAACACAAATTCCAAGAACATTGCGGCAAATTCCATGAAAATTGTGGTCGATGTAGTACTTTAACGAGTTTATTGCAGTGTTGATTTTGTCTTAAAGTGCGGAGCGTGAATTTGTTTGCTTATTACTTCAGTGAGTAAACATGAATTAGATTTTCCTTTTATTATACAGTCCACGAAACATCTTAAAAGCATAATAGATGAATATAAATTACAAGTTTTATTTTGAAAACATAGTTAAGGCGAAGGCCACTTTTTAGCACGATTATACACAGTGATTAATGTTTCTCAATTACTGATAATTATGCAAATACAACTTTTTCATTCTCTAATTGGTCCAGAACATTAGATTGTTTTTTCTAATTAACTCTGCCACTGGTTACCTACAAACCAATTCACTTCAATTCTCTAAATTCTTTTACTTTATTGTTTAAACTTGTTAAAACGGAAAGTGAGCTTCGCACTTCAACGAGAAAACTTTCTCCTTTTACCGTTCATATTTTTATGAAATATCTTAGCGTTTAATTTCTGGAAGAATTAATTACACGTTATCGCCAGTTATCATTCGCCGATAGCTTATAAAAAGTACAACCGCCAGGGGTATCAGCACAGTCATTATTTTGTTTCCGTTCGAATAGATAGCACTATCAGACCTATCAGACTATGGGTCAAATGCTGAACTATTGTGACGTACCGTCCAAGTCATAACATCTGCACTCATGTTCTCTTATTATCACTAGTTTGCTTGTTACAGCAGGGAATGCGTTAATTTTCCACCACAGTTGTAGTAGCAGAAACAAGAGTTGCTTCTACAGAGACAAATGTAGTATTAGACAATGACCTAGCTGATACACTTTTATGAAGCTAATGTCCCACTCTAATAATTTATATAGAAAAGTTTCATAAAAATGTTTTATAAACAGTCGTAACGTCATATCCCGTACATATATTTGGAAGATGCCACACTATAAACGAAGTTTTTAAAAAAATTTCGGCAGCTATTAGGCAGATATGATTATATTTTTTGCATTTTTTCACAATAATGTAAATCTGAAATGTAAAACATAACCTGAACTAAGTTAAAAAGACGCCACGCGCCTTCAGAAGTGAAGTTACAGTTTTAAGCCAGTTGCCCATAATCCGTGTTTGCGTGGGCATCAAATTTGCAGTTGGTTGGACATCAATGTCCAATCAACTGTCTAGTTTTATAAAACTTTTAGGGACTCTTCTTTATTATAAAACTGTTGTAGGTGACGTGGACATCGGCTTTAGATAAACAAATTACATGATTGATTTTAACACAACAAAAAGAGTTTCCTGGCCTATCGTGACATTCTTCTTCTTCTTCTTCGTCTTCAGATCGAAAATTAGCAATCATCATAGCAATTTTAATCCTTCAGGCTGCTGCTTTGAAAAGTTCCTCAGATGTGTATTGAAACCATTCCCTCGGATTACGCAGCCATGAGATTCTTCTTCTTCCTACATTTCTTCTTCCGTGAATTTTTCCTTGTATTGTCAGCTGCAGCATAACGTACCTTTCTCCTCTTGTAACGTGTCCAAGATACTGTAGTTTTGAGCTCTTTATCGGATCTATAATTTCCGTTTGTTTACCCATTCTCCTCAGAACTTCGACGTTGGTTGTTCGGTCTGTCTACGATATTCTGAGGATCTTTTTGTAGACCCTCATTTCGAACGCTTCTAGTTTCTTGAGCGTTGCTGCATTGAGGGGTCCATGCTTCGACTCCAGTGAAGACGTAGCATTTAACGAAACGAACCGTCAAGTTCAGACTCAGGATTCTACCGCAGAGTACTTTTTTCATTTTGATGAAATTTGTTCGTGCTGTTTCGATTCTGATTTTGATTTCAGTGGTGTAGTCGTTATTGGAGTTCGCACTTGCACCAAGATATGTGTATTTTTCTACCTGTTCAATATTCTTTCCGTTGGCAATAAGGTCTTCACTATTACGATATGTCTTCGAAATCCTCATGAATTTCGTCTTCTTAAGGTTTAGTGTTAAACCATACTGTTCGCTACACTCAACTAATTTATTCATCAATCTTTGGAGATCTTCGATACCTTCTGCCAGAATCACCGTATCGTCCGCGTATCTTATATTATTGATGGGTGTTCCAAGGTTTTCCTTGTTCCCAAGCCTTTCCGGAATCCAAATTGAGTTTCCGTAATGTCCATGTATAGATTTTGATATATACGGTTGGGGATGATTTTTTAAAATAATTTTAATGTGTCTGACATCAAGCTGATGGTACGGCGGTCCTGACATTCTTTAGCATTTGGTTTTTTGGACAAACAGATAAAAACTGACAGTAATCATTCCACAAGAATATAAGAAGTTCTAGCAACACGTTCATATGTTCTTCGTGAATAATTTTGAGGTTATCGCTGGTAAGATTATAGGGTTCAGGGCTTTTACCACTCTTCATTGTTTTCAAGGCTTGTGTTATTTCTTCCTTGGTGATATCGGGTCCTATTTCTTCTTGAACTATGGGTATCTGTTCTGGACCTATTCTCTGGTCTGTGAATAGTTCCTCTATATATTCTTTCCATCTTTCTAGTTTTTGTTCTGTATTTGCAATGACATTACCATTTTTGTCTAGGAGTATGCAAGATTTTTTTCTTAGTTGTAGACCAGCAAGTTCTCTGACTTTTTTTTAAATAGATCGTATTTATTTTGTAGTTCTTCTGTTTCTTCACATTGTTTTTCGAAGTATGTATGTCTTATCCTTCTTCTAATCTCACCGTAAATTTCCTTGTATTTTTGTATGATTCAATTTTGTACTGTCTTCGTTGATCCATCATTTTCAAGATGTCGTCATTCATCCAGTTTTTTCTAGAACCTCTTAGTACCTCTTTGGACGGTCCTAGAGCAGCTTCTTTAAACCGTTCTCATTATTTATTAACATCTACAGAATCATTTTTTATCTTGTCTAAGTTTTTGTTAATTTTCTTTTGGACGTTTTCTTTAATGTCTGGTATCTGCAGTTTTCTTATTCTATTTTAGGTTTATTCCTGGGTTTTTTTACAAGTTTACAGTCTGGGTCCAAAGTTGGCAATTAGCGAGTTGTGATCCGAGCTTACGTCAGCTCCTGGATAGGGTTGTACCAATTTAATGGCATTCCGATATGTTTCATTAATCAGAATATAGTCGATTTGATTTCAGACGACGTTATTTGGCTTATCTGATACCGTCTCCTTGCTGGTAACTTGTAAAAAGTGTTGTTGACAACTAGATTGTTTTTTTGGCAGAATTGTACCAGCCGATCTCCTCGTTTGTTGCCTTCGCCTAAGCCATAGTTTCCAATGAGTTTACCAACGCACCCTTTCTCTACCTTCGAGTTAAAATCACTCAAAGCTATTGTTATGACTCTACTTTTTACAAGTTTTAACACCTGCTGTATTTGTTGGTAGAATACTTCTATCTCCTCTTCACTCCCATCCGTAGTTGGGGTATATACTTGTCTTAGTCTAGCATGAAGTGCGTTTGATTAATCGTGACATTACGATTCCTAAATACCTGTTTCTGGTTAATTACAGGATATATTTTACCACATAGCATATAACAATCTGATGCTGCAACCCACCGTACACAATTTCGCAATCAGGTTGGCAACCGTGAAATCTTAATGTCAAAAACCTTCCCTTAAAGTTCTGTCGTTCGGATTGGGCATTAAAATGCAGGTCTCCGAGCCTCCGCCCTAGCGCGAAGGAGAAGCACGTGGCGGAGAAAGCTATTGATACTAGATATTTATATAATGTATATGATTTATGTACATACGGCGCAATCATTAAAAAAGGTAACAGTAGGAAGTGTGATTAAAAGGTGGAATACGTATATGAAGTGGTTTTGATATAATTATGGATTATAGTTCAAGCATGCATTGTTTGATTTTAGTCCAGATAAGTGCGTTATATTTAAAATTATGAATTAGCCATCAAATGAAATCTTGAAAAAATCAAAATTTCATTGTTGTAAGAGAATATAGGTATCTACGTATAACTCTATTCCAGATATTTTAAATTCTACAGAGCACCCAAATTATAATTATTTTGTAAAATTAACATAATTTTCAATAAACCAACGGAAAACAAAACGTATGTCCTCAGCCATACAATTTACAACAATTATTTAATAGTTATTACTACGAACATCAAATATTTGCTTTTAAATGCACAACTTAATATCAGCACAGAATAAGATCTTTTTATAAGGTTCTTAAAGTTCTTACTGCACGTACCGTACGATTTTTTTCACGTGATTGAAGAAAGCAAAACAAGAAGCAGAATTTGTAAGCCTTTGCACATTCCAAAGTTAAGTTAAACGTGGAAAGCTATGGTAGGATTAATCTAAATCTGATTTGCAACAATGCTTAAGTTATTTTAAGCTTTATCGTAGTTTACAGTAGATTATAATTTGTATTTATTTTAAATTGGAAACATCTTTTAATGTAAAAAACCGTACAGTACGAAAACTTTTGTAATATGTACGACGGTAGTTTACAGAATTCTTGATTAAAATTGAACATTGTGTTTTTTAAATACTAATCAAAAACTGCAATTAAGTGATAGCTAGGCCCTCTTACGCCTGCTTTGTGTAACTATATTTATGAAACAACTGGTATAGAATCCAAACAAATTTATCAAGTAACTCAAACGCCCATTCTCATGACGTATGAATGTTTTATTAGACCTGGTGCAAAATCTTCAATAAAGTGATAGCTGTACAGCTTTATTTATTAAAGCACCTGCAAAATTTGTCAAGCAATTCAAACTCCTACTTCTACCACATGTGGAAAGCTTTAGAAAGCTTTTAAGGGAAGATTCTAAGCTCTACAAAACATCAATATCGAAACGTCAGCATCATTCAATTCCACGATGACGCGGTCTAAGCCCGAAGAGACGACTTTATTAGATACAAACAGCGTCCTGAAACTTCAGACCACAGTTAATGTTGAGCTTTCTACATTATGTATGAATTTGTTTGTTTTTTTTTGTAGTAGCTAAGGTATAATTTAGAATTTTTATTGTGCTAACGAATTTTTGTTGATAGTAAACACAGCATTTCAAGTTTTATTACTGTAATTCTACTGTAATACTGTAAGTTTGTACATTTTCTGAATATTACGTGTAATGGATATAAAGATCAAACATATACAGTACCAAAACACTCATCGTTAAACGAGTTAAAATGTATAAATAGTGTTCTAGAATAAAAATATCTGTAGCAATTGTACTATACTTTGATAACTATTAAAGTATTGTACTAAACGCTATAGCCGACACGACACACATTTTGTATTCCACAACCAACTGTTATCGTAAATTTTGTTGATCATACTGTATAATATTATTACTTATTTCAACAGGTTCATCCAGTTTACGCTTATGGAAAATGTAAAATTGTAATAGTGTTGTTTATTGTTAATAAATACATTCTACTAAGGGTTTAGCATAGATTTTTCTGGATCTTCTCCATCTTTTAAGCAATTTTCCTGTTGTTTCTACCTCTGTGTTAGAATACCTATACATCGGTTACTGGGTCTACGAGCCTCTCTTCTGCTTGTGGGCGATTTATCTCTAACTGTCTTGACCTGTTTTCCCCTTAATTTTGTTATATGTTGATTCCAGTCCATTCCCCAACCAATGCTACGTCACATATGTTTAGGATTCATGTGCCGAGTATTCTGTCTAGTAGTAGAACTCTTATGTCGATTGTTTCCATTACATGTTTTGATTTTTGTTATTTCTGACCTTGTTTCAGCCGCACTGGTCATACTGCTGTTGTATATAGTTGGACCTCTGTGTCAATTCTAAGATATTTGTTCCGCCATTTTTTTATGGTTCAGACACCCCGCCAGTTTATTCACTTATGCTTGTAACATGCGATCAAAATGTTTTTAATTAGGGAGGGCTATGAAATTTTTTTGCTTGGCTGAAATTGAACTATAAACAAATGCCAATTTAGCAACTGTCAAAATAAAATAATTTATTCGCCTATCAAAATCTGTTTAATGTGATTGTTGTAATTTATTTGTTATTTGTCTAATGCATTTTATTGCGACCACATACGCTTTGAGGTTAAGTTCACTTGCTTGTGTTAACACTTGAAGAAATAAACAAAAGATACCGCCAGTATGTAACATGACGACCACGACATACCTTGTAGCTCTCACAGTCAACGCTAATTTGAACTTTTTGATCACTCGTTACATTGTTACTGTAACTGTACATTTGGGTTTTTAAGTAATTCTTTTTGGGTACCTACTCTATATGGTATTCTTGTCTACTGAGAGTTTACATCGTGTGGATTGTATCGAATGTTGTTTTCTTCTTCAGTAATCTTTGTAGATCGTCTTTCATCTCTGCTATCAGTAGTACGTAGTCCGCAGGTCATTTTTTCTTGATGATATTTATAGCAGCGTATATGCTAGTTCTAATTGTTTGACCCATATAGACACAATTTCATTGTGCACAATTTAGTTTGTAAATGCTTGATTTTAAAAACTCATAGTTTTATTTGCATTTCACTGCGTGGAATCGAATGAATACACTCGTACTCATACTAGCAAAACCTTGGTGTAAATCTCAAGTTCCCGCAGTCTTGAACATCAAGTTGTTTGTACGAGTTGTACTACACTGACAAAACACATTTGACCTCAAGGTTACGAATAAATAAGGGTAAAGTTATATTTACATCAACTATTTTTTAACCTACTTCGAGCTATCTTTTCAGAACTAGATAGTAGCTAAAACTGTGGACAATACCAAAAATAAATTAATTTATTCTAATTTAAGTTATCCGAAACGACGGACTGTTGATATCTACGATCCATTACCCTAAATTCTACTCTTAAATTCTTACACTAGGTTTCGTGAGGAATGTAAAATTAGACACGCCGCAATAATGCTCTGCACTTCAAGTACACTAATATTAAAATGTGACTCATCCACGCATCTATATGAACTCGAACAAGGATAATTTGAGGTTCAAGCGTACTTACGTCAAGAAAAGAGGATATTTATTAATGTACTTCCTACATTTCCTACACTGTGTTTTATTACTTCAATGCGTCAGTGAGTTTCAAGGTGGATCTACAAAATTGCAAACAGGAAGTAAGAAAAATGAATATGGTTGAATTTTAATTAAGGTATTGCAAGAAGTCGTAAAAGCATATACTTGCTAATTCCATACATTAATTAATCGCACTATTTTGTATTTTTTTTGCCTTGTATTAAGGTCATCGTCTACCAAACCTTCCATTCTTCTTGTACAGTACAACCTCGCTAATCCAGACACGCGTTAACTCGGAACCTCCAGTAATTCGGACACTGCTAAACTTCGGGCAGTTTTGTGCAGTTCAACTCCATAATCCGGACACATTTGAGCATGGTTCAAAAAATTTTTTATAAAGCATGTACAAAAGTTTGAGATCAGCAAAATTCAGCACGAAAATGTGTTGTATAAATAGATAACGCTCCCGCTCATCCATCCAAGGATGGATTAATTTTAATACAAACTTTAGAGTTATGGTTTCACCACCCAATTGTACAGTGGCAATGGAACAGACTCTGATACAAAATATTAATGTGACTTAGGGAATAATTAACTAAGTTAATATCTTAGGACAATGATTTCACAAACACTTTGAAGAGCTACAATTTGGAGGGAGCTGTTATAAACCTGCATCAATCATGGAAAGCTGTAACTTACAAAAATATCAAAGAAAGTTGTATACTACTAAAAGATAATTCGTTTGAATCAATTGAAGCAATAGTGGGAATCTGAATCAGTAAACACAAATTTGAATCCCAATACGCAAATGATGAATTATATTGATCCACAAGTTAGTACTGGGGAAGTTTTTAATTGGCAACTGGACATAGTGTAGAGACAGATCAAATCTGAATTGCAGACACTTCGAAAGTTAACGATAATGGGATGAAGCAGACAAAATTCGTTGAATCAGTTGAAACAACAGTGGGAATATGATGCAGTAAATACAAATTTAAACCCCATTATGCAAATGTTTAATTGTATTGATTCAGAAGTTAGTTCTGAGAAAGTTTTTAACTGGGCGGCTGGACACAGTGAAGAGACAGATCAAGATTGAATTGCAAACACTTCAAAAGTTGATGATAATGGGATGAATACTATCGATCCTGAAAATGAATTTGTGATAAAAGCATGTACCAATATATGATGTTCCATCATTTTCTAAATGTTTTCAATGGACATAAGTAAAAAAGCATTCTATTACAAGATTGTTTTAGTAAGAAGATTACAAGAAAAACCCAATATACATTTTTTCGAAAACAGTAATAATTAGTTAATAAATTAAACCAAATCTTTCTGTATGAATATAATCCTACTATTTTTACAACAATAATTAGAATTTATTTAAAATATCTTCCTTCCTGTATGTGTATAGGTTTTTCAAATGTCTTTATAATCCTTAAAATTCGCAAATCCGGATGGGTGAAAAATTTTATCTGTCCGGACTAGTGAGGTTGTACTGTATTTTATGATTTCATATTAACACCCGAAAATATAGAAATATTCCTCTCAAATTGAAGCCAAACGTTATATTCAGATAGACTATGTCTGCTTGGACGAGGAAACAGGATTTTAATTTCCTACTACTTTGATACTGCAACTATTGTTTGTCGTCGGTAGGTAAAACGGAATAACTTCCTTCATTTTAATCGGGTTCTCAAAAATTGTGGCATGAACATGAAAACAGAAACAGGAACTTAATTAATCTACCAACAGTTTCTGGTACCCACTTCCGCTTTTTAGAAGATTGCCTTTTAGTTTATTGCAGGATATACTTTGTCTTGTAACATTTTTTATTAGTATTCGTACAAAAATGCTTTGGAATTGATTATATTCAAAGGAAAATTTTATGGGGATATTGAACCCGCCAGAAAAAGGCTATAAATATCCCCATTTTCCGTATTATTATAATTTGGAAAAATATAGGGACCGCACTGAAACAGATTCTTAGTATTTCTGCAACTTCTTGTTCCAAAATGTATCATTCAGGCTACTGTCTGTGCGTAATATATGAAATCCTAGGAGGCCCTTTTTGAAAAAAACTAGGATATTTATATGCAGTTTGAGTTTGCATTTTTGGATTAAGGGGATCCTAAACCGTTTTGGCAGTTTCAAAAATTAAATGTACTTTGTTACATCGGCAAAACATTATATTTGTTTCCTTGTCCCCCACGGGCCCTAGTGTGTTTTACCTAAACCCTGGAAGATGAAATGCAGCCAGTGTAAAAGATAATACGTATAGTAAACTATAAAATAATTTATTTGCAGATCCTTGGTATTATTCTGATTTCAAAAAAACAAATAATATATGGTTGTATGTATTGAATTCTTAAAAGGTCATAGTTTGTAATAAGACGATAAAGGTCACTAAATTATGTCCACAGCTATCGTAAACATGATTTTACCATATTTTTGCACTATTTTTGGAAATTCTTTTCATCAATTTTTATGATTTTTTGATAATTTTTCCACTTTATTTCAATCTTGGATATGTTGCCTACCAGTTAAAAAACCGCAAGTTGGAAGGTCGCATATTAAAGTAGCTACGATTACTACAGAAACCGCATCTTTTGAGTCACTTAATAACCCACTCCAATGGAGGTAAAGGATCATATAAATTGTTTTATACGTAGTTCTTGAGATTCTTTTCAGTAAAGTTTTCTTTACTGATATATAAAGTAATGTATTACACAATTGGCTTACCTTATACAACTAGATAATAATGTTATAGATCAAGAAATAATAATTTTAACAATTAAAAATTAGTAGTAGTAATAGTAGTTTCAGTATTAAAAACATGTTTACGACCTCCATCTTTTACTATGCCTTTGTTTTACTGTGCAGTTTATACTATATTTACATATACTGAAAAATATGAGCCTACCCTCCTACAAAGTATGAATACAATCATTCGTTCATCATCCAACCTTAGTGTACTACCATCGGAAGTTAAATACAACAGTTATACTCTATCCGGAATTAAACACTTTAGGATTTAGACGATCTAAAAATTATACGGTGTAGGAATTATACAGTCTTATAGCACCCATAATGAGCATTGAACCCAGTATGTTTACATCTTCTTGTACTGAACTACAATATTTTGCTGTGTTATAAGAGCCTTGACTTAGATAATCTAATAGCAAATTAACTTATTTAGATAACTTAAAGCTATTTTATGCTATAAACCTGAAAAATAAATTGTTAAAACCAAGTAAAGGTCATGTTCAATTAGCGTTTCTCATCTCCGTTAATTTTGTTTGGGTTGATCTGGTGTTTAGCCTTTGAATTCTCTGTTTCTTTTTGCTTGTTCGTAGTCCTAATAATTGTATGGAGGTATTAGAGGTATTTATTAAACTTGACTGTGAGGTTCTCACCTGGAAAACAATAAGATATGATATGTGTATTATGTTCGACGCTGTCAACTAACATGTAATTTTGGAAAAAATGGACCTATCAGGTGTATCTTTTTTGTGAGTAATATTTGGATACAAGTGCGAAGAACATTTTAATATGATTTTGATAATCATTAATTGTAATATTATTAATTTTAGGTGATTTATGTTTAAAAGGAATTTGAATTTTGTTAAAAAAATAATTGATAGGCCGTGTGAGGTGTCAAAACATTCCTCTTTAAATCAGCAATATGCCTATAATTTCAATGCTGATGTAAATAATATTATTTTTTTAAAGAATAGTCCAAAATTCCCATCCCACCCAGCTTACCCCGGCTCAGCACATTTCGTGCTATTCACAGGTCTAGCATGCCCCATCCTTGAAAAACCCCATGCCCCAGACACCCTGGGAAAGTGCAGTGCTCAGGATTCGAACCTGAGCGACTTTGGTAGAATAACTCCAAGCCAAGCGCTGCGGCCATTACTCTACCGCGGTCCCCAAATAATATTTTCAAAAAGTAATTTAAGTATTTAATATTTGGTTGATTTGTATAAATTTCATTCTGCTTTCCCATTGGTTGAGGAAGTCACACATTTTTTGTAAAATGTACATATTTTTGTTGGTATTGTGTTATTGCCATGGTTTCTTGTTAAAAAAAAGAGAAAAAACAACGGGGACTTGCCATGAAAATCTCAATGTGAACAGACGTTCGTCTGGCGAGTCAATTAAAATTGTAATTTTGTGTGTTTATTGTATCCTATTTGAATAAAACTATGTTATTAAGTGTTACGGTTCAAATCAGCGTTATGTGTTACTTATCTATGTGAAAAATGCATAAAATTCCGTAAATAGCCGAAAATCAGTATCAAAGTAGCGTCAGTAGACTTCAGTTGTTTTTTTTTTCAACATATTTTGTTTGTATCTGCGTTTGACGTTTAAAACGTCAACAAACTTCATGGGTAGGAATCATCTACAAGTTGGACAAAAGTTTTATCCCTGTTAATTATTTGGGAGATATTCGCATCATATTCTGGAACTGTAACTGGAATGGCAAATCGAATTTAATTTAAAATAAATTAAAACAAATAAGTAACATTGAATCAACAATTCGAAAAGCGAAGCAAGTTTGGGATTAACAATTTAAGAAGAAAATACAAAGGTACAACGTATTTATTTATGTATTTTTACGAATATTTACGAATACGAAGATACTCAGTCCAAAGTTTTTCTGCCGGGATATTAGAAAACAACAACAGGTGATAGACTTTGACGTTTTGAAGTTCAAGATCAGGAGTGTCATCCTAATTTCATCTAGTGAATTTTACCAACACCAGAAGAAAATAAGCAAGTGCTTCTACGAAAAAAGGTTAAATTAAATTAGACCTTACTATTTATTTCATGTAACTGTGTCATTTAATTGTAAAAGTTGTTTAACGATTTATAAGAAAAAACTTAGATAATTCTATAACATTTAATTCATTTCTTTGTTGCATCCATATTTTATAATTTCAAGTTTACTACCTTGTATCCTTGGTCTTGTTCAGTTGACCAGCGCAATAACTAAAGGTTATACAGCACTTACCAAAAATTATATTATAAACGCTGAGATAAGAATTCTTCTAAAGTGTATGTTTGAAGTGGGCCCTTGATGTTGTTTCAACATCTTATGTAATAATATTGTAATATTTTTTCATATAAAAGGGAGATCATCTTTGTTACGGGTGCAAGTGAAGCAACATTCCTCCCTTTTTCAAACAATATTTTTTTGTCGCTTCAATGTGGAGCTCATATGTAGGCCCCAACATTATAATAATATTTATACCGTAGATTTTCCTCTATAGCATTCTATGTTGCAGATTTCGTAGCAAATAATCTTATTGTCTATAAAAATAAGTTACGGATTATTTATATCTAGGGGAGCTATTTTGAATAATCTCTCAATGGAAAGTTTTCTTCATTCTACTTGTGATAAACTATTTCTTTAATTCATCTATTTACATTAGAAAGAAACCATACTTAATAATAGGCGGAATTAAAAAAGTCATTTAAGTTTGAAAATGTTCAAGTATATGTCTGATGTCTATAATTAAATATTTTACTATCACATGAGAAACTTCAAACGATTCTTACAGTTTTAAAAAAGTTATAATTTGCACAAAGAACGAAAAGAATTTTAAATTGCGATTGACTCCCCTTCCTAAATTCAAAAATTGGGCATCGTGGACGTCGCGACGCCATAGTCAAACATTTTTGTAGCTCAGAAAGTACAATTTTGGTGTTATTTAAACACCTACAATTCTTCTTCTTCTTTTACAATTAATTTGTGTAAATTGAATATTACAAAAGGTGTCTGTGAGGAAAAGGAGACGTAACCTAGTAAGTTGTACTGTACAATCTGGAATTTATTTTTAATTTTTAAGTGAACTGTCCAAGAAAATGAACGAAATATCAAAATTAATTGAGTTCCGTTTCATTAAAAAATACTGACTCACCATGAAACTAATTCATCGTATTTTAAGCTCTGTGCGTCCGACTTGAATTATCCATGATATTTGGATAGAACTACTTTAAATGCAGAAATTAATTAAAATTATTGAAAACTACAAACCAACTATAAAAATTTAAGTATGAAACCTTCAATATTACCTATTATACGTAACACGGTGAACGTGTTATCTTCTAGAATACAAACATACATTGTAAAGGTGTCAAAACATTTTTTGTGGTCACATATTCCTCCGACATTTTACGACTAATATTTAGTTTCTCCATGCAAACGTGCCCGATAGCTAAATATTTGAAGATCCTGAAAGTCATGGTCGCCAGGCTATTGCAAACAACACATTGCGAGACTGGTTCTGGTTGTTGTAAATCGTTTTATATGTATATTACAGTCCCGTGAAACACTTGTGCCCATGCATATGAGGAGGATTAACTGTTAAGGTTACTGTTGTATTTCACCGAGAGCAAGCTAGGATTTTACAAATGGTACGAATTAATTGCATAACCCATTACACAACAAACTTCTAACAAAAAAGTCTCAGGTAATTCATGATCCTGCAGAGAAGATTGTGGTTAGATGTGTGCGATCCAAAGGTGGTTTCAAGGTCCCCAAACAAATCTCACCCTTCCCCTCCTACACTAACGACCCTGGCCATTTTTTGTTTCTTTTCCTACTGCGGCGACACTCAGGCTACCCGCAATAGGCTTTTGGTAATCTTTAGCCAGGGGTCCTCAAAAGCTTCACAGAAAAGCAAACTACTCATTTCTTAATTTGGTCCACAAATTGTTGTTGGGCTTTACAACAGGAAAGGAAAATGCGAATGAGCAACTAAATTACGTTTATAACCAGCAGTAAATTAACGTTTCAAGCTTGAGAAAGCAAATTTTAAATTGGCAACGATTTTTTTGGCTGTTGTCCAAGTCAGTGCAAGTTTTATGTGCAAATAGCATTTGAATAATGAGTTTGGTGACAAAAATGCAACGTTTTCCAAAATTAGAACTAATTGCAGTGCCATCTGCAGTGTTATTTTTAAAACTAAACAGTCAGAAGGAAAACAGCGAAGCATTTTCTTTTTTGTATTGGAGTTCATTTTGCTTATTAATGTTTGTATATTTCGGTTTTCATTAAATATTCATTTTTAATGTCAATGAGTAAAGATAGTAGCTTTAAATTACGGAGACTATTACCCGCGGGGGTGAACGTAAACCGGAACTCTCTGGAACGCCGTTTTGATAAAATATTTGGAAGCGGAACTCAATTCCGGCTTTAAACATGCAACAAAGAACTGTTTATTTTTCGTAAACAATCTACAACAATTCAAAATGAACACAAAATAAGTTCTTATTAAAATCTGTGCTCCTTATATACCCATACGTCCGATGGTCAAGGACATACACCGTGAAGGAGACGATGACATCCGATGATGGATAGCGGGATGGATAGAAGCACGGTCAACGCGTATGGGCTAGCTGTGTTTCGTTTATTCTTGTAAACATTAAAGCAACTGCACTCCTGCAAAACATTTTTTCTACTTTCACCCCTGGTTACCGAGTAGCTTGAAAACTAAATCTATACAAACCTAAACAAGTACCTATCATAAAAGAGTACGAAAGGTAATTTATTACACAAAAAACTGTTCTATGTAGTTATTTCAATTTGTAGTAATTTCGTATTGTGTCTTTTTTACGATTATAATGTTTAAGGAATTTTGTAAAAGAAATACCAAACTACTAGAAAAAGTTAGAAGGTGAGGACTTGTCACGAAGTGATTAGTATTTACTTGGAATTTACACATTGTATTCTGTAGTCTTCACTTTTCATCTTCGGATTAGACGATATTATCTACCGTTCAACCAGTGTAATGGAAGAAATCTTATATGTAATTATTTGTATATGTATATACCGAAACATTTTAATTTTAGTTATGCAAAGGTAGAACTTCGTGTTCCGTTACTAATATTAAATACTTTTGTTAGTTGCAAACTGTGGGAATTAATAACTTGTTTATTTCATCACGTTTCAAAATAAACTACTCCATGCATTTAATCTACAATTAAAACAAGAGGATGATAACGTATTTCACCTTTGTCCCATTGGCTACAAGCGCGGGGGTGGGGGGTCCTGAGTAAATTACACCCTTTCTGATATATTTCAGAGGGTAGAGAGTAGAGACCCGCCTAAAAGCGGGGACTCGTTTGTATCACTGTATCATACAAAATGTCTAATCCTGTCAAGAAAAGGGGGATTTTTAAAGCATAATTTAAAATGGAACACCCTCTATATGATTACATTTTTAAATGTTTGATCAATTGATCATTGAGAATTTTTAAACAGTTTAGGAAATATTATTTATGTAAATTTTAATTCTATTTGTTGCTATGTCTTCGTGTAACTAATGCAAATATTTAGTTCAAATTTAACAGAAATTGTTATTGATATCTATTAATTGTATTTGTATGTCTAAAAAGGTGTTAAACCGTGTTTAAGAAAATTGGTAAACCAAAGTCTCTTCCAGAACTCTCTCAACACTATTCATCACAAGCACATTTTGTTTAACTATTTTTAAACTTCTTTACTGTTTTATACGTAGGTACTGTTTTGTTTGTCCGATGTAGTTTTTATTGCAATTTTTACAAGGTGTCCTATATGCTACATATGCTTGTTCCCCTTTTTGTTGTTTTTATTTCAAATGCTTATATGAAAGATTAAAATTATTCTGATTTTGATATACTATAGTCGTATTGTAGGGCTGAATAAAGTGTTCGATTTTTCTTTTACATCAGTTACATAATATTGAATTTTTTAAGTGATCTTTATCTTCTTTGTTTTTGTTATGATTTGACATTTTTAAGAAACTAGTTAAAAATCCCATCATAATCGAAATATTTGGATGATATAGTATTTGCCTAGCAAATCTTCTCTGGGGTAGAAGTTGTCCCTCGAGGAGAAGCTTGCATCCCTAGAGGGCGCGTCCCCAGATGACGGATAGGGAAATGCCTGGTAGGTATACCAGGTAGGAGGGAAATCAAATACCTCTCGCGGACCAAACAGGCAAAAAATCGGCTGTCCCAGATTGGGCGGCTACAAACAGTGACTAGTCCCGAGTGAGCGGCTGAACTAAAGATCCTCCAAGAGGGGGTTGTAGCATTAGGTTTTAGAACCCTAACACTTATAAAACAGGAAGAGGAAAAGAGAAACTAGCAGAATGAAAAAGAACAAAAATGAATTGTATACCCGCGTGGCAATCTACACCTCACCAAGAGTGGGGCTCCCTCTTGGTGAGGTGTAGATTGCCACGCGGGATATAGGGGGGATGACCCAGAAGAGAAGATGAAGAAGAAAAGAAACCGAATCAAAATACAGAAGAAGAGAAGACCAATAACTGTTAATACCTGGAACGTTAGAGGAATCAGCAAAAAGACACAAAAAATCATAAGTGAATTAAGGACAATGGATATAGACATCATAGAGCTCACGGAGACCAAGAAGAAAGGGGGTGGAATTCAAAAGATAGGACCATATATTCGCATATGGAGTGGAGTAGACAAAGAGAAACGAGCAAAGCGAAGAGTGTCCATTATGATCAAGAGAAAGTACATAAAGCAAATAAAAAGTTAGGAACCACTAGATGAAAGAATATTAAAAGTTAATTTAGAAATACAAAAACATAGAGTGACAATTTTTTGCATATACGCACCCAATGAAGACGAAGGAATAACAGGAAAAGACGAATTCTGTGACAAAATGAACGACCTGATAAACGAACAGGGAAAGAAAAGAGAACTGCTGCTAATAGGGGATTTCAACGGAAAAGTACGAAGAAGAGAAAACGGTAAACTGGTAGGAGCTTTTGGAGAAGAGAGAAAAAAGATAACAGAGAAAGAATCATAAATATCTGCGAAGTCCACCAACTAAAGATCACAAATGGATTCTATAGACATAAAACCATACACAAATATACTTGACGAGAAGAAGTAAGAAATAGACAATCCATAATCGATTACATCATTGCTCGACGGGATTCTATAATAACAATCAAAAGTGTAAGAGCGTATAGAGGCCCAACATGTGGAACGGATCACTACTTGGCGAAAGCCAAAATAGTGTTTCCGCAAGTACACATAAACACTACACCCATCCAGGAAAAGACAAAAAAACAAGACGAAAAGAGATCTGAGTCTGAGAAAAGAGTCTGAAGCATCCAAGTGTATATTACTTATACCAAAACAGACTAGACCAGAAAACTCAAGGAAAATATAGAGATGACAAGCATAGCGATATACATCATCAAAGAATGCATCCAACAAGCAACATATGCGGCAGTAGGGTATGTACATAGAAAGAAACGGAAAATAATGTACAGGGAAGACGAGGAGATCGAAGAGAAAATAAAAATCGAACAAGAATTATATCAGAAGGTGGTTAAGCACAAAGAAGGAAAGAGATAAAGCAGCATATTAAGAACAACAAAGACTAGTTAAGCGTAAAGTAAAAAAGGCGAAACAGATCACTGGGAAATCGAAATGTATGAAGGTGGAGTAGAAAAAACTGTAAAGACGTTGAAAAATAGAAAAGCACCTGTACCAGGGAGAATCCCAAACGAATTGATTAAGAGTAGAACGGAGAAGATGTTCAAATTTCTGACAAAATTAATAAATCAATGTATAAATGGAGACGAAATTCAATGGAATGGAAAACAGCTTGGATTTCCCCCATACTCAAAATAGGAAGAAAAGATATATGCGACAATTATCGAGGAATTGCTGTCTTAAATAGTTTTAGTAAAATATACAGCAGAAGAATAAGAGAGCTAGTCAAAGAATAATACAAAGATAAAGAAACAACAGAACAAAGTGGTTTCAGAGCTGGGGGGTTCTGCTTAGACAACCTTTTCACATTATCCCAAATAATACAAAAGAAATAGGCTACGGGAAGAGGATTACACTTGGTAATGATAGACCTAGCAAAAGCAAACTACAATGTTCCAATACAGAAGATGTGGGCAGTACTAGAGGGAAGAGTACAACAAATTCTGGTTAAAGCCGTGATAAACTTGTACGAAGAACAGATAGCCAAAGTCAAGAATGGCGCGGAATTAACCCAAACATTTACAGCAACGACGCGTTTGAGACAGGGATGGCCGTTGTCGCCAACGTTGTTTAAAGTTTATGTGGATAAAGCCCTGAGAGAATGTAAAAGGAAATACAGCGGAATGGGAATACCTACAATATATACCCTCCAATTCGCAGACGATCAAGTAGTAATACCTCAGGAAAAAGATGATGCAGAGTAGGTGACCAAGAAACTACGGGAAGAATACGGAAAATTGGGTTTAACACTAAACATTGACAAGACAAAATATTGGCCGCTAGGTAGGAGCGAGGATAGGTGAAGAAAGAAAGAATGAAAGCGAAATAAACGAAAGTATTAAAAAGAGTAAAAAAGTAATTGATGCAATTAATAGTATACTCTGGGACAAAGACATAACACGAAAAACAAAAGTCCAAATATACAACACCGTGGTAAAAAGTGTAGCACTGTATAGAACAGAGGTATGGCAACTGCCAGAACTAAACAAAAGTTAGCTGAGAATGTTAGAAATCGGACTATCTGAAAAGAGCTGCTGGAGTATCAAGAATTCAAAAGCGTAAGAAATGAGAATATAAAGGAAAGGATGGGTATGAACAGTGACATTGGAACAGAAATAGAACATAGACAATTGGTACGGTTCGGTCATGTACAAAAGATGAAAGAGGGGCGAATACCAAAAATGGCAATGGAATGGATTCCCCCCGAAAGGAGAAAGAGAGGAAGACCAAGAAAGAGCTGGTTCCAAGGAATACAGACAGCAATAGAAAAAAGAAATATACAACAAGGAGAATGGATGAATAGAAATCATTGGAGAAATCTTCTGGGAAGCGGAAGGGACCGACAGGACCTATGATAGCGAAAACAGAGAGCGTAGAAGTTGTTCGAAGTCCACGTTAAGCTGTAGGTCCCCTATGTATGTCGCACTTTAAACGGGCAACACATGCAGAAAAAAACTAAAACACTAGAAGATGTATTTGAAATAAATTATTTGAAAGCAGTGTCTTACGTTAGCAGAAATTAATTTACAAATAGTTTTTAACCTATATAATAAGGCAAGTATTTGTAATATTTTTTGAACTTGTTTCAGTTTCCTCATTTTGAAATAATCATTCAGCTTCCCACATATTTTCTTTAGCACCATACGACAAACTAGTGCACTAAATTAGAATTAACATTAAACCTTCACCTGTACGTTTTCTATTTCATTAATTAATTACCGTTGGTTAAGCTCGAACACACCACTTATTAACTGCGTTAGAGGCTGAATATTTTAATGAAGCATACTAATAATATTTCATTTGATAAAAAATAACCTCTGACATTTTCAAATTTGAAACACATATAAATTTAGACGCCGAACGCTTTACTTGGTGTCGCACGCTATTAGTTAATAATTTAACTTTAATTCGTACAAAACCGTGTCGCTTTTCGTGTATTACGATACGGATTTCTATGCGGATAGGTTTGGTCAAAAATTTGACTACAATTGACATTAATTTTGTACGATTCAATTACTTACGATCCAACCTTGACAAATGAAAATTAACCTTTCCAACGCAAATGAATTATTGTTATTGGAACGTGAAATTTATGACAAATTAAATGTAATTAATATTACAGCTTGCACTTTTTATTAAATGCATAGTAGTAAACATGCACGAACGAGTATTCTGAAAATATGTGGAATATGCTTATGCAGCTCCGTGTAAAAACAAATTGAGAAGTTCATGCAGTAAAACTCATCATCAGATAAGGAAAACAATTTCTACGTTCAAGTGCTGGTGTATAATTTTCAAGATATATTACACATTTTGCCTACAAACGCTATAAACTCTTGCTAACTAGAAAATTACTGAAGATACAGAATGATTACTACTATACAATTAGCTGCTATACAGGGCGTTAATAAGAAATCCTTTTGCAGTTCGCGTGTATCAAAAATTTTGATTGAAACAGCCAACTGACAGATGTGGTTGTTCAGTCGAGATTAACCACAATTGGACCATTATATACTTTTTTATCACCCCTATTGATTGAAATCAATATATTCATCATACCGCTCCCCTTTTTTAATAATCAACGCCCCGGACAACATAAAATCTTTGTTTATTTTGCTGGGGCATTGTTCATGCCAACACTCCTTGCTTTGTCGAAAACTTGTTCTAATGTCGTCAAATTTCAAATTCAAGACACAGACAGGTTGTTTCTTACGATTATTTTAAACCTGTTCTGTAGCTAATGTGCAAGGTAAAGTACCTTAACATAGATAAAAGAATATATTGGCCATAACTCTGCAAAGTATGAAGACAGTAACTTGAGTACTTGAATGTTAATAAAAGCTGTTGTTTTCGTAGGGTTTTTACGTAACGGTTGTTCCCAATTTAAGAAAAATGTAAGTGGATAGGTAAGATACCCACGTACGCATACGCACATTCTGTATCGTTTATATTTTTTATCATGCCCTCTTATCGACAAGCAAACAGAAATTACTAAATATACATATTGTAAGATGGAATACTCGAAATGCGAGGTTAACAGTTGCTGATATCTCTGTTCCAATATTTCTAGAACGTTGATAAGACGTTTCATGTTTACTTGAAGCAGATGTATCATCACAAGTAAATTTGCAGAAGATTTTTATATATGCTGTAATGAAAATAGACGAGATAGGGCAAGGAACAGCTGAGAAAGAACAGATACGAACCTTAAAGGCAATACAAAGTTGCAAGGCTATTATTATCCGATTACAAGAAATGCCATTGACACTTGCGATTGCAATCCTGCGCACTCTGTTTTGCATTTTAAGTAAGGTAACAATTTCAGTGCTTTCTAATATTTTTATTGCTTCCTCCGGCGTGTTATTAACGCTATAGAAAACGAAGCCTAAATTTTCGATACAGGGTCAATTACAACGAGAAGGTCTCTTCCTGTTTCTTCTTTTATAATTAATACCGGCAGATACCTATTACAAAATACGAACAAGTGTAAGTAGTTGTTCGTGGATGGGCAATAAAATGCAAACCGAGTTACGTGAATTCTATGCGCTAGTGAAAGGCCTGCAATGTCATTAAAATTAAATGTTAAACTTCCTGAGGAAACGGAAAATTCATGAATCATAATTTAAATGTTGCGTGTTGCTTTTTATTCTGCGGTGAAAGTGTAATCGCTATATAAAAATAATTTCACCAACAATCGCAGCGCTGTTTTGCAAATTATATGTAGCTGTATTTTGAAAGGTTTGAAACTGTGACTTAATATGCGAAAAATCTTTAATAGATTGTTATGAACTACAGATAATCATAAAAAGTGGTAGTGTGATCAGAAACTTTAGTCGTTTTTCTACAAGTAGTCCTTGAATCTTAGTTCGTAGAAATCTTCAGAACAATCAAATTAAAGCATTTAAAGATATAATTTACATTAATTAGTGTAACACATTCTTGCAAATAGGTACAGTGCGATCGAAAATGATTGAAAGCGCCGCTTCACACTGATTTTTTCTTTTCCGCTTACTACTAAATGTGCCCTTGACTAATTCTAATGGCGTGCAATGACATTTCAAATAACGCGGCAAATTTAGTGTCGTGCTTGAATAATAAAGTTCGTACAGCATATTTTTGCCCCCACCCCCTACCTTCTCACCTAAATGGAATAAACAGTAATTATAAAAAAACTATGCAAGTTGCCCAACAATTGAAAGTTACGGACTAATATCAATAATAATTACGTAAGAGAGTGTTCTTGTCCTATATTACGATTTATGATGTGCGTAAATTTTTATAATACGCAAGAGAACTTATACATAAATAAATAATTTAATAAGACAATTTAATTACGGTTTAAATCAGTAAAAACCACATTTTTCCTTTTATTTTGTAAGATTGTTGCTTACAGTAATTGCTCTAAATGTATGTCTAAATTTAAACAAACATTAACCTTACGCTTCATATTTTTTAAAAAGGGTGTGATTTAATTCATTCCATTCACTCGTACGTCCTATAACTCCTCAAATGTGTGTAAACGATTTGCTATACTAACATAAACAACGTAAAGTAATCTAACAGTGTTAGGGCGGGCGATCGCGGTGGCCAGCGATCTCCAATTATTATTCGGTTATCAGTATTTTTCTTAGAAAATTCAACGTTGCGCCTGCCGCGTAAGCTGTTGCTCCATCTTGCTGGAAGAACCCAAGCTGAAGTTCATCATTGTGGTATATTTATTGGTTTTTCTTCGTCGCTGAAAAATGTTACATATTCCTGTGTTATAGTATCCCTGATTGAGATAATCTAGCTTAGAGCTAACACTTGAACTATCTTATTCAACAAGTCTCAGAAACATATTGTTAAATCGAGCTTAGTGTTCCGATTTTCATTTGATTTGTTCACTTCAGGTATGTAAGTTGTCTTTATGAAGTTGTTTGGTGTTAAAGACAGCAGACTAGTTTGGTGTTGATTTTTATTAATGAGAAAGTTTTGGAAGCATTTGCCAATCCTATTTGGGTTTTCTTATTTGTAAAAAATGTAAATTGAGAACTCATGTAAAATGTTTCAGGCAAACGTGCATTATGAGGAAAGTTGGACATTTCCTGTGTAAAATCGATAAAACTATTTTGTGCTAGTGTGCTGAGAGCACTTTTCATTGATCTTTTTAATTTAATTCAGTAGAAATATGAAACTTTTAATAAAATTTCCTTATATACAAATAAATTGCAGCCTTGTGGGATACCAAAATGTGCAAACATTTTCCAGTTTTGTGTTAGTAAAGTCAGATTTTGTATTCCGTGAAATATAGGAAAGTTATTTTAATAATTAAAGTTCAATTAAAATTTTCTCCTTTCTTCTGATTGGTTGAAACAGTCGGGAGATTTGCTTTAGATATGTTTGTATGGTCAGGTTCATAAGCAACTCTCGCTAAAAGCTCATTTTTTCTTCTAGTTGTCTAGCAACCGATGTAAAAAGTTTGTTGATCTTTAGTGTTGCAATAGCGATGTGTGTGTTAATATGAATAACGCCAATTATTTATTGTCGTTCGTGAATCCGCTTTGTGGATAGAAAAGTGTGTTGATTGTTTAAACTTTGATAATTTGTTTCCTTTGTCGTTGACATGTATTTGATAAATTATTAAAGTTTAAAAGGGAAAGCGGAGATGAATTAGCAAAATCGTATTTACTTTCATTTATGTCACTTATTTTATTAATAATTCATGTTTCAACCTTTTATCTTTTGCATTGTGGTTAAAACTTCAAGAGCTACATTTAAATTACAGCATATCCCTGAAATTACGAAGTCTAGATCGCCGTATTTGTTGGTTCAACAATTTATATGAACAATTTTAAAGGTAGTTTAATTGAAGTAAAGCAGATTATCTTTAGTAAGGAGATATTTACCTTTGGCGAACCAACGTGGTTAGTAAATAATAAAAACCACATAACAAATTTAATTATTTAATAATATTTATAATTAATTTTTGAGGTGATCACAGTAATATGCAATGTCATAATTGTTGGAAATTTATTTACGGTCCTTTAATGTTGGAAAAATCTGTGTTTTCATTGGGATTATCAAAACGGAAACAAGGAACACACGAAACCATGGCGTACTTACGAAAGCAATAAAATGCCAGTTCACAGGCAAAATGCGCAAGCGTTGCTAATGGACTCGGAAGATGTAAGCATTGACAAACAACAAGTTGGTGGACAAAACCGAATGCATTTTTGATAATAATAATGGGACTAAACTCAGGTCACCTGCCGTTTAGTCATTTTCGATCGCACTGTGCTATTCGAAGAAATATATCATATCTACAGTATAACTACTTTAATACGACTGCGGATGTAAGGTAGATTCAGTGATATAACGTATATAACATATAACGTATCAAATGTGCCAGTCCCCATCTTTATCAGTATACTACGTTCTTCTTATACGACATCCCAGGAAAATAGCTTGCATACTCCAGTTTTGCTTATATAACGTACTTCCAAATCATAACGAAAAGCAAAATGTGCCTAGTCGTTTAATACATTACATTGACGATTCCCTTAAATTGTAAAATACACTCCAATGCATCCGATTATAACTATCCTATTAAGGCAATGAAAACTGTAACTACAAAAAAGATAGAAACGTTTTGCGGTCACCCTTAATGGCAGACAATAGATAGCATTTTTGATGTATTACTTGAAAAATTATATTCTATTGCCCTTCAATCCATTTTTTATACTGTAGTTCCTCCTTTACCTGTCGTCTTTGAGGTTCTCTCCAGTACGTTATATCCGAGTTGCACTGAACAATGAAAAAAGTTGTCTTACGCAGTTTTTAAAATATAATTCGCAACAAGGTGACAGTTTTCCATTTCGCCGCTGGTTTTAAGTCTTCTTCTTCAAACTCTTTCTCGTAGGATAAAATATAATAAAAACATATACGAGTATAGTAAACAGAAAAGTATGGAGTTCATCAGACGGTATTATGAGATGATCGTTTTGCGAACCGACCTGATTAATCCAGTGATGCAACCAAGCAATTTTAGTATTATGTAGTAAAGTATGCACTCTCATACGTGGCACCATTAAACTGTTTTTGAAATTTCTGAATATTATCATATCTATAAAAAATTAGCTTTCATATCAATGACTTATTTTCTTAGGTCACTATGGAGAAATTGTATTGTTTTATAAACAAGCAAGCCTCTTATGTTATCTGTATGGCAAAAGGTTATTAGTCAACAAGAAGATATAATCCGATGCAATAGAATGTGATGTTTGTAAAACGAAGAAGTTTCGGGATAAAAGATCGCCATAACACAAAATCATAAATATTTTCAACAATTACAGATTATTGTGACAAATATTTTACTTTCCCGTACTACAGATAATGATCTGGACACAGCAAGATTCTAAAGTACGAAGTTTGTTCAACTGAAACCCATCTTTGATCAGCTTAGCCTTGAAAACAAATGCGATAATTCAAATGACGTTTGTTAGTGTCAGTAGAGTTTGTAATAAGTTTCTGGAGTTTGAATTTGATTCGGACTTTTAAAACATCGATTTTGAAATGGCGTTTGTCCGTACAAGTTTGATCAGCGTGCGGTCCACAATTTTTATGCGCTGAGGGTGTGCAGTCATCGCAGATTCATACGCGAATGCAAACAGTATATGGAAATGCATGTATTGCGTACCCAACTGTGAAGGAATGGTGCCGAAAATTTAAGAATGGAAAAGAGGGGATTATGGATGAGCCGCGACCAGGTGCACGGTGTACTGCATTAACAGAAAATAATATGGCATGTGTGAAAGGCCTTATTAGAGAAAATCGTCAAGTTTCAATTAGAGAAATTACAGAAATTGTTGGTGCGAGTGTAGGATCTGTCTATAGTATTTCGTAATCTGGGTTACAGCAAAGTTTGTTCGCAATAGATCCCTCGTCTCTTGTCTAATGAACGAAAATGTTTGCGAATGAGTATATCTCTGCAACACCTCACAGAGTACAGCCAAAATGGGAATGACTTTCTTCTGTCAATAGTTACTGGTGACGAAACTTGGTGCCATTACTACGAGCCATCCAGTCAGCGGTGGCTCGTGAGTTAAGAAAGAGGGTGGGCACAAGAAAATATTTACCTATTTTTTGTACATAAAATCCATTCTCCTATTTTTCATGCTAGAAAAGACGTCTATGACTTTGTTGTCAAAATCCGGGATAGACTGGACGAACTTCTTTTCTATTCATAGGACCGCCAATGGGTTCAGTCGATCTTTTTGCATACAATTAATTTCCATCATTGAAAAAACGTCACTTTCGTCTTTGAATTCAAACGCGCGATTGCGCGAAAACAGTGCTCCTAAGTCCAAATTCAAACGTTGACTTTAAATGGGGAACAATGTGCTAAGTGCCCCATTCGCCTGGTATATCGCGTATAGCGAAGATAACCGATGGGCAACCGAATCTTGCTCTACATAGGTACAAATCAGAGCGTTCCCCGGAACGTAGTTTTGAGCGTGTTAGCCGCGCCTTTGGTGCGGAAGGAAAATTTGATACCATCGTTAAAATAATGAAACTAAAATAATGCACTGAATTACATGCGAATTTCTTTCTGTGTTTATCTTGGTGGTTGGATGGGCACGTGCCCTTGTGCCCTTTAGTACAAGCCGCCACTGCATCCAGTAAGTTATCGTCGATGCAGTGGAAACATTCAAGTTCACCACCGCCGAAGAAGTTTCAAGCACAACCTTGTGCAGGCAAGGTGATGTTAAAATTTTTTTTTGGACCATGAAAGACCCTTGTTGATAGAGTTTAAGGAACCTGGAGTAAATGTAAATGCAAATCTGTACAATGAAACTTTGTACAAGCTTCATCAAACAATAAGACTGAATCGTCCAGGAAAATTTATGCGTGGGGTCATTCTGCTGCACGACAATGCTAGCCCTCATGTTGCTAATCTGGTAAAAATTTCAATTTCAATGAAACAAATGGAAGGTTTTAGAGCATCCACCCTATAGCCCGGATCTATCGCCTTGCGATTTCCATATTTTTGCACCGCTGGAAAAGGCGTTGAGAGGTCGGCAAGAAGTAAATATAGCTGTGGAAGACTTCTTCAATCAGCAGCCACAAGAATTCTACGAGCAGGGTATACGTCGGTTAGTAAAACAATGGAATAGGTGCCTTAAATATAACGGTAATTATTTGTAATTACCATAAATTGTTGAATAAATATTGTATCAAGCAAAGATGGGTTTCAATTGAACACACCTCGTATTTTTATTTTGGAACTCATTATTTTTCAGTTTTCTTGGGATTTCAACGAAAATGTCCGCTTTAGGACTTTAGGAACCCAAAAAATGACCACATTTGAAATACAGGATGGGGCAGCTAAAAGTAGTTGACGCAACCCGATATACATATAACCTGACAACTAAATTTACTTTTCTTTAATTTAATTAAATTGATCAGTGTTGCGTACTTACTATACTATACTACAACCGAACTGTTATTTTACTCATATTTTTAATAATTTCAAATACGATAACCACGTAACATATTTGTTGCGTATTGTCGGTGAATGCCACGGAAATGCGTCTACAGTCCGCAATTTATATCAAGCGCTATCCAACTAGAAGCCACCGCATGAAAAAATATATGGACGCCTTCACACTTTTTTAAGAAACGATGGTAAGATTGTTAATTCCCGAAGATATAGACCCAGAACGATGTAACATGTAAAATGAAGTAGCAGTGATAGAGACAGTGAATGAGAGTATTCAGGTAAACAAAAGGTTTCACTGTTCGCAAATGTGAGTATTAGTAGAACTTCATTTAGATGAATTTTGAAAGTAAAGGTGCGCGAACTGTATGAAAGTTACTTTTAGAGAACATTGCAATTTTATAATTTGTTTCCAAATCAACTTCTCTGGGAGCCATGTTTTTTAAAGTGCTTATTGTTTAGCAATGAGGCAAAATTTTCATATTATGGTGAAGTGCATACGTACAAGAGAATCCACACCGGATAGGATATTAGTAATAATGAGGGGCCTCGGTGGAGTAGTGCACGTACTTGCCATTCAAGGTCACGCGAAATTAGGTCCGATCGGTCGAGATATCGAATCTCGATTGAGGCGACCAGATTCCACTTAGTTTAGGGTGCATGTTGCATGAATGTTTAGTGTGTAAGGGACGCCCGCACTCCGTGAAGTAATGCGAAAGCGGTTTCCACGGGAGGGGGGGACGGTAGCGTGAATGAACGAGAAAACAAAAGAAAAAGATATTAGTAATAGGAATTTTTTCTATAAATGTTTGGTATGACATAGGAAGTGACCATATTCTGGACAACACTTCTTTCAAGAAAATTCAACTGAACATCCTACAAAACATGTTTTGATACCAACATGTGGCTGTCCTGGTCACTACAGTTGTGTTGTTAGGAGTTTCTTTAAAAACGCATTTGGTGTAAAATGCATTGGAAGATAAGCTGTGCATTCATGACCACCTAGAGATTGCGATATCACCCCACTAGGCTTTTTTCTTTAAGGTACCAAACTCTGGCAGTAAATCAGCACGATTTGCAAAGTAGGATAATCGAGGCGCCTGTAGAAACTACACCTGCAACGTATGTCCGAGTCGGCATATCATTTTTAAATCATATTAGAAAATGTGTGGCTGAAGGCAATTACTGAATTAACAAAATGTTCTTATTTATATTTTGTTGTTTTTCACTTCTTTATTTTTTATTGTAGCACGGTTACACCAAATGTTGCCTTTGTTGTTAAATACTAATATAATTAATATCAGAAAAACTGTTAATTACTACAGGACAGATCAACTTGACAGAATGTACCTCTTCGTTACAAAGTAAAATCCAAATTTGTTCATCTACCAGCTCGTCAAAAACGCGCTCATCTCCGCATGTTTGCGGAAAATTCTAGTCCTAGGCTAACTCTTACAAAAAAACTTTATTGTGATTACAAGCTTTCTTCTAAATTTCATGTTAAATACCTAAACATCGACCAGCCCGTTCGTTGGTAGATTTTTCTTAAAATGCATGCTGCCTAGTAGTTATTTAGGTTTAGGTAGTTTACTATAATCTTAGCACCAGTGTTGTCCAGTGGTTACAATACTGGGCTCCGGTGTGAAAGGTCGGGAGTTCAACCTCCGATTCGATGCCTAGAGGGCGGCCTACCCAGGCGGTTTAAACAATTATGTACCTGCGTTCGAAGGAACAAGGGGTAATCATGCGGTTGTCTACTGTGTGATGCTCACCACATCATCACGTGACATATATTCGGTTGTGAGAGTAAGGATCGAGAACTCTGACCTTTCGCCTCGCAGACCAAACTCCTTCATGGGGTGTAGACTTAATTCCACAGTCATCTAAATTATAAAATATATCTGTACCTGGAAAAGTTATACTGCCAAGATGAAATTAAATATATTGCCTTACTTATATTGTGATTCAACTTAAAATTGTTTGTTCGGTTCATATGACTCATGCACCAATGATTCCAAAATTACGTTATCCATGATACACATCGCATCACTAATATATTAATATAGTTCGAGTGATCATTTTTAGGAGTATAAAAACTCCACGGGGCTAATAATCTGTATTGGCTTTTAGCAAATAGTTGGTGCCGTATAATATACAAAATTAGTTTTGTTTGCCATTATATCAAATGATAAATTTACAAATGTTCTGGTATACACCAGACACCCTTATAGTCGCCTGTATCGCTTCTATGCCTTACTTACACAGCAAGTAAATATGAACACTCTTAATAGTTTACGATGACGTTGAGATATGCCATGACTAATAGGTCTGGATGAAATAGAACCAGTAGGAATCTGGAATGTCGAAAAAATGTATATGTGCTAATCCGGTAGTCTCAAATAAACTTCTGGTACAGAGTATATATTGAAAATAAAGTCTTCGTAGTATAACTGCAAAATCTTATATTTTCATTGCGTATGAACGTTGTTATCTAATGGGGCACAAATATACTGTTATCAATAACACAGACAATTTTCAAGTATAAAAACGAAATCGTTCATTCTTAATTAATAAAGGAAATCATCTGTATATTAATTATTAGTATTCCCCAGATATTTCACCTACAAATTTACAGTAAATGTGGTAGTTCAAAACAGTCCCATACTTAAAATTTAGAGTGTAGGATTTGAAAGCGATTACAAGCTGTTTATTTTTCTTATCAATATTTGACTTTAATTTTAATAGTTGATATGGGGAAAACCTTCTTACTTTAAATTTTACAGAGCACGTGCTAAATACAGAGCCACCAAATCTGGTTTCTTCATTTTCTTATTTATTCTTCGAATAAACTTTTGTTAGAAAGTACCGAATATAGTCCACTTTTGTTTCGCGAAAATCCGGGATCCGCAGTATTGATATAATAAACAATATTTTCTTAATCATTCTTTTCCATGTCTAAATCTAAGAACAATATTCTTTGAGCATCAAAATATGCATTTAGGTCATGTAATAGAATTACAATGGGCTCTTGTAATGTCTTTACAAATAAAGCAAGCGTTTAGATAGACAACATAATTATTTAAAACTTTCGTGTAGGCTAACTGTGAAAACAAAATTTGTGAGTTAAATTTGAAATACGGCTAAGAAAAATATAATTTTTAGAAGAATTAAACAAAGCGATCGAAAAAATGTTCTATTGCAATGGTGATAATCACAACTAAATATTTAATTAAATTATATAACAGCAAGCTTATTAAATTGCAAGTGACTACAGTCCAACTCGGTTATAACGTAACTTTTGAGACTTACGTTAAACGTAATATTCTGGAAAAATATTTACAGTATTACAACTATCAATAAGATTTTATTACTATCAGAAATTAATTTTTATACTAATCAAATCATGGTATTTTAGTTAATAAATCATAGATCGATAAATGTTTTTGTACCTTTAATTCCCGAGGCTAAAGTGTATTATTAAAACCTTCTGTGGGTTGATATGAACCACATAAAAATAACCCAAATAAGAAAACTGAAAATTTATTCGTCATAAAACAACTTATAACAAAAACAAGAGAGAGAGAGATAGACCAACGCATATCGTATTTGTGGATGTTCAGAAAGCCTATGACACGGTACCACTTCACAGGCTATTCGAAGTCATGAAGAAAAGCCAGATAGACCAAACATACCAAAATGCTATAAAGAATATCTATCGAGTGTTGTTTATCTCCAACTTTGTTCAAAATGTATGTGACAAAAGTATTGAAGGAGTGGAATAGAAAGTGTCATGCCATGGGGATTCCGATAAATGAAGAGTATTTGTACACCTTGCCTTTTGTCGATGATCAGGCTGTGATTTCAGCGGACACTGACAATACATCTTATATGTGGAGGAAATTAAAAGAGACGTACTCGAAATGGGGCCTTGAAATGAACATTGGAAAAACAAACAACTTAGTAATAGGAGAACGTAACGAGGATCTACAAATAGAAGATAATACAATAGCAGCATGTAAGAACTACAAATATCTGGGAGTAGTGATCTCTGAAACAGGAAACACAAGTCAAGAAATTATATCAAGGATTGGTCAAAGTCGACAGGCAATAAGACAACTAAATTCGATATTGTGGTCAGAAAAAAATACACAAGAGACAAAGAAGGAAATATGGCAGGCAGTTATAGAAACAATATTAACATATGGCGCTGAAACCTGGGAGATATCGAAAGCAAATGCAAACGAAATAATGGCTGTAAAAATGGACTTCCAAAGATGAAGTAGTAGAATTACTAAGATGGAGCACATAAGAAATGAAGAAGAAAAATGAATGTCGAGAAAACGCTGTTGGATGAAACAGGTAGAAAGAGACTTCTCTGGTACGGACATGTAAGAAGAATGCCACAAGAAAGATGGCCCAAACAGATGAACGAATGGATTCCACCAGAAAGACGGAAACGAGGGAGACCAGTGCTAAAATGGAAAACCCAGGTGGGGGAGACGATGCTAAACCGAAGATTGGATGGGGACACCTGCAAGATAGAGATGAGTGGAGAGCAAGGGTGCGAGATATGGCTTAGGCTGTCAAAACTCGCTGTATATATATATAAGAAAACTGTACCAGAAAGTTTCAAAGACTTTTCTGTTATATAAAATACAATCATTAACTTGCTTGGAATAAATATTTCCTGAATCACCCAAGCCAGAATTTATAAAAATATGTCAATTTTTGGCTGTTTCTGAGATAAGCAATCTTTTTGAAATAGAAATTCAATACAGTAAACAATCCAAATCCAAACAATTGCTTTGTAAACACTTATTATATCAGGAATATCGTTGCACTCGAGCTCGTCTTAAACGAATGGAAATGTACTAAAAACTCATAATTACAGTACGATTGCAATTTCACTTCTGCTTCTTCTTAAGTAGTAGAAGTTTTAGTTATCATACCTTCTATATCACTTGTCTTTGAGCATAGGCCACTAATCCCTATTTATTAGTCTAGTCATTTATATCTTTTGGAACATAGCAATCTTCTCTCTGGTGCTGGTTTTGCGCGATTTGAAGTACCAGAGAAGTAGAGTACCTATAGCTTAATGTGGGCTCCGAACGTCGGGAAGTGTAGACACTTTTATTTCCGAGGTTAAATTATTTGCAAATATAGTCTCGCTACTGTGATTTTGAGTGTAAACAGATCGATATAAATACACGGCAAACGTTAATAATTCGAACAGTATTACAGTTTTTAAATACAGTTGTACATTCAATTTTTACTAAAATATCGTATCAGTAGGTATGGTCCAACAAAACAAAACATTTGCTACTAGAATACGAAATTACTCGTACATCCGTGTCATAAGTAGTCTGTTTTATATACAAATCCTGTAATTCGAATAATTTACTTATCCGAATACACATCATGTGGTCGGTATTACTTCTGATTATCAGATTCTATTGAACTTCGAATACAAAAATGTCGAATGCAGTTGCCTTGAATGGAAATATAATCAAATCGAAAACATTACCAATGGAATACCGTCTACCCAACGTAATTCTAAATAACAGAAACATCAAATGAATAAATTTGAAATAAAGATTATTTTGAATATCCAAAAGGTCGTATATTATACCGTCCACGGTCCCTTTTCATCAGACATACCTACGTGAAGTATTAACATACACGAATGCAAGAAATAATAAAATGATAATTTTATTTTACTTCAAAAACTGTAATTGAATATAATTTACAATAAAAGATTATCTTAAGACTGGTAGTAAGCAGCATGTATTTTTTTAAATTTGACGTCAAAGTAGGTGCTGAAAAGCTCATTGTGAACATATTACAAAACGTAGCTAAACTTGCTTTTATAAACAGATTTGGCAAGAAAGCATTCAAATGCAAGCATTTAAAAATAGCTCTAATAAACAATAAATTTCCATCAAATGATAATAACTTCATTGTCATTAATTGCAATCAACAAAGAATGTATAACAAATGATCGAAATGTTTACCGCCTTCACCCAGACACGCTCGAACTCTTGACACAATCCCATTGCTGACATGTATTAACATATACGGATGGTTATTAATTTCATTCAATTATTCCAATATTCTGTGCTGCAATTCATTCAGGTCATGTATTAGCTGCTGGAAAATTGAGTTCTTTAATTACGGCCACAGAAAGAAATCGGATGGCGGAAGGTCGCAGAATCTGGCAGAATTAGGTATTGGTGTGTTTCGATTAATAATCCGTCCGTCGAAAAATTCTTGTATAATATTCAAGGTATCATGTGATGTGTGCGCAGTGACGTCGTCTTGTTGGAAAAAACTAAATCTGAGTTCATCGTCATGAAGTTCTTTGAAAAAGAGCTGCAAACACTCTTCTCGATACCTTCCTGCAGTCAAAGTGCCTAACAAATTCTTTATTGATTTTTAATCAAATAAACTCTTTTTAGCTGCAAAAAGTCCATAACATTAGGCTTCTCCGGACTCCATAAACGCATGTTTTACAAATTAATGTATCTATCTAAACAAACCCAAGCCTCTTCCGTGAAAAAAGTTTTCTCCAATAAGTCGTCACTGAGGATATGTAGGAACCACTGACAATATTCGACACGCTGAGGATAATCAGCTTCGTGTAATTGTTGTACAGACTGCAAACGGTACAAGTAGATATCTTCCTTTAATATTTTGTGGCAGGTTCTAACTGGCAACTGAAGTTGTTGAGACTATTTTATGTACCTGTAGCAAAACTATTTTATTTGATGAGGTTACGCTACCAAACACAAATAACCGACAGGTAGATATTACAGACAGTGAAATTAATATTCTGTAAAGAATAATTCTGTTTTAGTTAAAATTATTAAAACATAAACTGAACTACACTTACGTATTTCACTAACAGAATATACAGTTTACTCTGGAAAAAGACTGATTTTCCTAACTGCAGGCTAAAAATACACAAATCCAAGTAAACGACCATAAACGGCACAAACACAAAAAGTTAGGTTAGATTGAATAGCTGATGTGTGGTACGTTCACAATGAACTTTTTAGCGCCTTCCTTATTTAGAAATACGATGTGCACCTAAAGGTAAGTATCATTTTGAAATAAGAAAAGAAAGGGAATAAGGAAAAGCAAAAGCTAGTTAGCACAGATTATTATTATGTTGACTCACGTAAAACCCATACAGTTGTTATTATATTCCACCGTGTTGGACGGTATATTATTGTTGACTAGTTTGTTAATATTGTCATCCATCATTTTTTTAAATCTACCTTAATTGCATTCATAATTTTACAATTGACCTTACTGCATTAAATGTATTCTATTCCAGTTCCTGTAAAGAATCTAACTGCTACTTATTCTACGGTACAATGACAATACGAGTATATAAACACTGCAATCATTTTAAGACATTCATTCGCACTTTGAATTTCGTTAAAAGCTGTAAAATGGCATCCCGGAAGAAACAAACGAAATTAGCGGACCAAAAGTAGTTTGAAGATATTTCGCATTGTCAAGGAGGCGCTGATATTTGCGAATATTTCGCCATAGTAAAATATACCCAATCGTCAATTAATTATTAGAGTTATGAACAAGCATGCTGAAATTGAAAAACAAGTGGGTGTTGTATGAACTATTGAGATCGGCTGGTATTTTTTCATTTTGTTTATAAAAAACCACCAATAAATTTTAAAACATTTCCTAACAGCATAGGAAAATGTGTTTCAATATCTCACAAACTGCTCTACTACCACAAAGTTTCAATTATACTATTCTGAGATAACCAAGTCTGTGATGCATGTGACAGCTCGATTTCCCTGTGGTTGAGAATTTTGGGCTCTTCGCAACATCCTGTCATAAAATAGTATACAATAACTGAAACACAAAAACACAAACCCGGCTCGAAGGACCAATGTTATGCAAGCTACGGAGATGGCATGGTATTTACTCGTTTTGCCTATAAAAACTCAATAATAGTTCGAAAAATATTTACTTACAATATAAGAAAACGCGGTTTGAAATACCTTACATCAACTATGTACTCTACAAACTCTCAAGTGTACTATCAGAAGTTATTATACTACATTAGTCTAAGACGGGCATTTACCAAGTCTGTTATATTTAGGGTAGCAGATTTCCCCCGTGGCTGGGGATTTTGGCCTTTTTAAGACATCCTGTCCTCAAGGGTGTTTTTTATTATTTAATTACACCGGATCGGCAGAGATTAAATTAAGTTTTAATTACATAACTATTAATATAATAACAAGGCAGAATTAAACGCACTAACTGGTTAATTAAAATTGGTTACATCAATGTATTAGTCACTATCGCATAGGAGCACGTCTTGGGGTAGCCTTTGCGTTGCGCGTTCATAAAGTACCACAGACATAGAGAGCCTACAGCTTAACGTGGGCCCCAAACCATAGGAAATGTAAACATTTCCATGCTAGAAAAGATTTACTAAGCAGAATACCCCGCTGGTTTGCCATTGCCTTGAGACACTACACTGTCCGAGCAAGAATGTTTATTTTGGACTTAGAGGATGTAGAGCACGGAATAAGTCATTATTTTGAAAGATAGAACTCTTTTGCTATGGCTTAAGTAATATTTGAACTGAACAATAGAGTAGGGCTATTTTGTGATAAATTACTAAATAGACACGTCCAAGTCCAAAACTTAACCATCCAATCACGGTTATGGCGTGGGGTTATATGTATGCAGTGGTGAGCTATAGGGTGCCCGCGGGGGCACACACAAGCCCATTGTTCAATTTTGCTGGAATTTACGAAACCATTGTTAAAATTCCTTGCTTATTTATTTTCTTATAAAACATAGTTTTGATGAAAACGTTTTGTTTACTAATAGTTGTAACCTTCCTCCTATTGAAATAGATTTGATAGAAAAAAATTTTGCTGGAAATACAATTCTTCTTCTTCTTCATCATAATCCTTTTGCCCTTTACAGAGCGTGGGAATAAAAACTATTGTTTAACTGCTTGTCTACTTCTTCCATGTTTTACGATCCTGAGTCATTTGCTTCATTTCTGGCAAGGTCATCGCTTTTTTTCCGATTTCGACTTTCAGCTGAAGCCATGTCTTCCTTGATCTTCCCTTTCTCTTCTTAGCTCCATTCTTCACTTTCATAACTTTTCTGGGTAGCCTCTCTTCCTCCAATCTCCAATGATTTCCGCGCCTAAAAGAAGGAAACCCTTTATACATATTTAGTTATTCTCAAGCTTATAGGAATTTTTAATATTTCAAAGTCGTTCAGGTCAAGACGACACAGTGCGGTTTTGACTTTCAAAATTTGGGGGGAAGAGATTCTAAAAGACAGTTTTCCGTAATTAGGTCAGTGGGTTGAGTATTGTGAGTATTACCGGAAGTATATTGTGAATAGTGAGCTATTTCTGTAATTCGCTTTGCGATTGGAAATTCATTTTCCGCTTTGAGAGTCACTTCACACAGGAGCTTTTCCCATAGTTGAAGGGAAACAAATCTCCAGGAATTTATTTTCCAATATAAAATTTACTCCGGTAAAGAAGATTTTGTTTGGTGTTATGCCAGAGTCCATCAACTGGTGATTTGGTTATGACCAGAAAATTGTTGTCTTGTCTTAATTTTCAGAACCTTAATTCTAATCTTCGATAAATTTAATTAGACAAAATTCGTACGGCTGGACTTCCGAAATTAAGGCGAGCATTAGAAAAATTCTACATTCATACGTATGGTGCAAATTGATACGCCGTCCTAGTCGAGTAACCTTGGGAAGGTTTTTTCCGAACCGAGTGGACGCCTGGGACTATAGATAGGGAATCTGGTGTACGGTCGAGCTGATTGCCGCCACATCTCGAACACGGGAAGTGCATTTAAATTGTACATTGTAAAATTTGTATAACCTAGCCGTGTTGTTGACGATTTCATTATCGTTATTTAAGAATTAATTTAGTAATTGATTTGGGCATAGAATTGTGTCATTGTGGATTTAATGGGGGATATGTGTACCTATGAAATACTATTGAAATATTTCATTTATTAGGGGAAACAATTTTACGTAAAGCATATATACAGGGTACTCCAATAGTGGGTTGCTATTGTGCGTTTTTAAGAGTTCACAGCTTAAAAATAGTTTTTGATCGTTCTGATCACGCATTAATTCGTCACACGGAGGCCCCCCAAGTTACGGAATGCGCTAAAAATGTCTAGTATATAGTAGTGCAGCGCAATAAAAGCTTGGAAAATTGTTTGAGTGTTGCCCATTTAAGTTTAGTTATATTCTGTTCTAGTAACGTAAAATTGGGACTACTACTTTATTTTAAATCATTGTTCTTGCATAAAAATATTAGAACTGTGATTGGGTTTTGTAGTTTTATTTAAGTAAACAGAGATTTGGTTGCAACTTGTCTTTTATTTTACGACGAATTATTTGGATTTAAGTCTACGTAAAGGACATATAGGAAGATATAAAGGTAGGCGATTATCTATCTTGGGGTCCGACTTCTCATTTACCACCTCGGACGATGTTAGAAAATTATAAGTCGGTGGCGTATATTAATTAATTATTTGTTTTGAACCTACTCCTTCCTCGATTGGGTTTCCGGGATGCTAGCATCTGTCAACTTGTTAATTTTCTACCTAAGCAGTGGCGGAGTTGCGAGGCTGTTTTTGTAATTAAACCAATATTTGTATGTAGTAAAGATTAAAGGCGTGACAATGTCCATACCAGTCCAGTTGTTTCTTATCTAGTTTATTTACTAGTGCCTCAAGTTGTAGAAATATAATTCAAAACTATTAAAAATGTTGAATTCTGTGGGATTCGAAAGATTAGTGGCGTTGAGGTTATTTGCGCCTTCTAGTCGAAAAAAAGGGCGAGCCGATTCTTAAAATTTGCGTAGCCTTCTATTCAATGTATGGCTGGTCAAAAACTGTGAACCGTGTAGTCCTGAAAAATAATGCTACCTAGTGGGGTCTATTTAGCGACGAAAATGTTATTTTCCAGAACGCTAATGTTCCTTGTTGTAGAGCAAACCCAGTTAAACCGTAGAATATAATCAATAAAATTAACAGAGTGGGCTGGCCAGCTCAATCTTCCGACCTGAATACAATAGAGAACTAGTTTCTAAAATCCACAAAAAAAAACAGGATTAATCTCCGATTTGTACCTGACTTCGCTGTATGTCAAAGCAAGATCTAGAAAAACTGCTAAATTCCATATCAATAGAATGTGCATTGTATCAAAAACAAATCAAATATTAAAATTACATACTTTAAATTTACTGTATATGTTGCATAATGTTGGATGTCTTAATTTCTAACTGCATTTCTTTGTGACTAAATTTTTGTGGAGTTTTCTTATTGTGTTAAAGTACGTATTTGATATAGACAATGAATGACGCAAAATGTTTTAAAAATGTGCATGTAAACTGGAATTTTTAAAGTGGTGCGGATTTCAATTGCCAGGTATTAAAAACCTTCTAATAAAACAGATGTTTAGTTAACAAGTGAAACAATGTGAGAGCAGATATCAAACTAAAAATGATACTTATGCAACCACCCAAAACCATTAGGTACAAATTATGTTTGTCAACTGTTGTACAAGCTGTACGTGTTTGGTTACTACGTTGCAGTTACTAGCTTCTCCACCACCTGAATAGTAATTTACCGTGTGGATAATTATTAATTAAAATTGTAACATGTTACCAAAATCAATCTGCATTCACATCAAATCACTCAACCGATTCTAATCAATAATGTTCGCACCGTGCATCGATTTCTTTACTACATAAACTTGTATCCTTAAAAGTGTTTAAAAAGGGCATTATTACACCCATTGTGTGGAAAAGCACAGCGAGTTCTCTCAATATTCTACTGACTTAGTCACCTAACAACCTCCTTTCCGTCAGAGAGCTAAGGATAATAGCTAGCTGCCTATCAAACGCTGAAGAAGGTACGAGGCAGCAAAAAAGGTACAAAACCCGTTGCAATGTTTTCGCTAATAACAAATCGGCCAGATTTTATCCGCGAACAACAATCGTGACGCCACGTGATCGAATCTGGCCTTGGCCTTTAAAACGGCGGCGCTGTATTCAAATATTTTCGCACAGCAGCTGAATTTGCAATTGGTAAACAAGTTGATGATGTTGTGGGAATTGAAATTTAATTTCTGCGTTCGCCTTGCAGACTTTAGTTTGGTAAGCTTGTGTGTCATTTTATGCTGAGTTTAATCCGTTTTGCGTTTACTCCATAACGAACAATAAGCAGATTGCAATGCAAGTAGCATCGAACTGTTCATAAATAAATCAAACGCTGTAATCTGCAGGGATTGGCTCCTCTTGTTGTGGCTACTTGGAAATAATTAAGTTTATATTGTTCTTAGATCTGAAGTTATTTATAGCTCGAGCAATTGACTTTGCATTTTTGTCTAAGTAGATTAATTACCGCAAATTTAATTAGTTATTTTATAGGAGACAATGATCTATTCCAGAGACCGTATTCATTCATGATCCACTAAAACATTAACTATGATTACAAATTACTGACTTGAAAACATCAATTAAATCATGCAACAAAGGACATTACAATATCAGCCACGCTCTTTCTTTTTCTAGTATGCATAAATGGAGGTTATTGATCCACCCAGTTACACCCAAACTTCGAAACACATTCACATTATGCAAAAAATAAATCCCCGCGTCACCATTCAAAATAAACCTCCGTAAATGTTTGTGTTTTCCGAAAACTCCCAGAAAATGTTTAAATTCAAATTACAATCTGAATGTCAAGGCTAATATAGTACGATTTAAAGACAATTAAGTAACAAACTGGACTTTGAATTTATTGCTAACGAGTTCATTAAAGCGAACAGACATCAGGCAAACCCATTTTGTGTTGGAAAACCATATTAGTTTTTTTAGGTTCTAGTATAAGAATTTTTTCATTTTCTTTTTTCTTTCACCATTAGTCTTTATTGCTGTTGCGTTTAACAAGTTCATGTATTAATCCTCATGCATATGCAATAAGCTTCTATTTATGAGATTAATATCATTAAAAAAACCTGAAAATGTATGTTATGTCACTAACAGTGACGAAATTTCAGACGCAGTACCAGTAGAAAATACATAAAATATGTTAAATTTATTTGCAAAAGTCAAATGTCAACATCGATTATTGCCTTTCACAATGTAAATATTGGGTTCGGCAGTTCCCATGTTTAATAATGATTAAAATGAATAAAATTTGATAAGAACGATTTTACCATCACTGCGGGAAATAAGATGTATCTCTACTGCCTCGAAAAACATGCCAGAATTTTAGACGATAAGAAAAAGAATCAATTTATCTGCTTCAAGAAATATGTAGGTATAATGCAACAATTGCCAATAAATTCCAAACATCAAAAAATAATAAACTTTCAAAGGAACTAATATTATTATGTTGGTAACGGTATTAGGATTAACAGTAAGAAAATTACGATAAAAATAAATGCAAACAAAAAAGAAAAATGAAGCCAATTTGAAACGATCTTTAGAGTTAATAATAATAACGAAATATGCACAACTTGAATTGGAACTAGAATACCATCGACCTCTCTGTAGTAGTGCCGCTAGAAGAGTGATGGTCTTGGTATTGTTGGGATGCGCTTCTAAACCCTTCTTGCATGCCCTGCGGACGTGACATCATCTTGGAGAAAGCTGATTTCAAGCCACCTACTCTTATCTTGGAAAGTAGCCATAATCGGTGGCGATTAACTGTTGTGTGTTTGACAAGGCTTTAAGAAAACATCTTGTGCTTTTAAATCATATTGGTACTGTAAATCTTATTATTACCTACTATTATTTCTGCTACCATTGCAAATGTTATTGTACATATTATGCATGTTACTAGACGATATACCCAAGATTAAAATAAAGTATGAAAATTATCGACAAAACTATAAGACTAAATGATAAACAACTGCTAAAAGTAGTACAAAATACAATAAACTCAACCTACGTTTATAATATATGTGGACTTACTGTAGTGAACTTTTTACCTTACAAAGTCCATACTTTATGAACATCATTCACACAACCTCGGTGTTAAAATTTATCTAATTTTCTTAGCATCAGAATAATGCCAAGACTCTATAACAAATTTAATTGTTGTACACTATACGCACTGCCGTTTATAATTGTTTCGGTTCTTTTTCTAGCGTTCAGGTAGACAGCCCTATGCCCCAGAAAAGTCAGGGAAAGGAATATAATGATTTTCCGATGAAGTTACATACATTCTAATTTTGAATTCCTAGGCAGATTTAGGATTCCCTTAAACTCTAAAAACAATTATTGTTGCAGTATTTTACGGGTAGTAAAGGGTTTCAAAGGCAAAAGACAATAATAATAATTGTAGATTCTTTCAGCCTTTTAAGTTTTTACAAACGACCACTAGGTGGCGCTATTGAGATGTGTCATTACTATTTTCGTAAAATTCGACATTTGTTATTGTGAAAACAGTGGCAGTTTGGAAATTGACTGAGTAGTTTGTTTACAGTGAGCGTTTAAAAAAGCAATTTTGTGAAAGTGAAGGTTTTCGTTGGATGTTTTTTACGATTTTAGTAAAGGCCTAACTCAACAACAATGCATAGAATCGCTTCGTATAACTTTTGGTTATAAAGCATCAGCAGAAAAGACTGTTTACAACTGGTTTGCAAGCTTTCGTCGTGGTCGGGCGTCCGTCAGTGATGAATTTCGTGAAGCTCGACCAAAATCGGTTGTTATTCCAAAAAAACATCGATGCTGTGCGCAACATGATTGAAGAAGATCGGCATGTGACACAGTGAGATAGAGGCATCCTTACATTCGATTTTGCATGAACATTTAGCTGTGAAAAAGATCTGTTCCCGATAGATTCCGATTGACCAAAGCTCAAAAAAAGGCTCGTGTAAATTGGTATGAGGAAATGCTCAAAAAATTCGACCGAGGAACTGCAAAATCCGTATACAACATCATAACAGGTGATGAAACTTGGATATATTCCTATGAACCGGAAACTAAGCAACAATCCACTGTTTGGGTGTTCCAAGATGAACCGAATCCCACAAAAGTTGTTCGTTCACGAAGCACTTCCAAGAAAATGATTGTTTCTTCGGTTGTACTGGAAATGTTGCAACCATTCCTTTAGAGGATCGAAGAACAGTTAACGCCGAATGGTATACAACAATTTGTTTGCCAGATGTCATCGACAAAATCAGGAAAAATAACCGAAAACGTCGCATCATTCATCATCATGACAATGCCAGCTCTCACACCACGTCAAACAATTGATTATTTGAAGAAGAAAAACATCGAATTAATGTCTCATTGGCCGTATTCACCTGATTTATCGCCTAACGACTTCATTCTGTTCCCGAATGTCAAACAAAAAATCGGTGGACAACGATTTTCATCACCTCAAAAAGCTGTCGAAGCCTTAAAAAAACATGGTTTTGAGATACCAACTTCAGATTAAAAAAAATATTTCGAGAATTGGTTTGAACGTATGCAAAAGTTTATAAATCTTATCTTAAATTTTTAGGAAAATATAATAATATCTATTCTAAGCTATTTCCGAAGCAAAAGGACGTTTAAACCGAATGATGTTTTGCGAAATTGTATGCAAATGTATTAGAGATGCTCCCATTTTCTGATATGGACCATGAATATACATTTTCAATAGCAAAAATTTTTAACACAAAAAATTAAAACAGATTCTGCCCCAAAAAAGAGCAAATGTACAGGAAAATAAAAACAACTACAAACTTATTTACGTGTAGTGTGGTATTGCGTGAATCAAAATTATTTGTTTGATTTTATTAGGGAATTATTTAAAGCTATCGGTTTTCGGAATTCTTGAATAGGAAAATCCGGGATTTAGCAGACGAATTACCATTACATCAAGTATTTCTAAATATTTGACAAGATGGTGTTCTTTTTACCTTGCAATACTCTTACGGTATTGGTTTCCTGTGTTCAAATGTTCAAATGTGTGGCAATTAGCAGAAATTTTATGAAACATGTAATATTTGTATAGAATTATTATAGTAGTTTTCCTTTTGACAACAATATTCTCTCTCAGATATACCAATTTTAGCTATTTATAGAAAGGTTAAGATTCATTTCGCTTAAGAATGTTTTAGATAAGTCTGGGCTAAATATACTAAGTGTGAAAAACCTTAATGGCGAATACCATTGTTATCTGTATACATATATCTGGCTACAGAAACTACACCATTTCAAACACATTCCTACGTAATTAATTGCGATTGACAACATTTTAGAGTGATATTGGTATAAAAACAACACATAGTAATTTAAGCAAATGTCAGTAAATATACTGATAACAAGTAGTGTTCACCCCATAAGGTTTACACAAGGTATACACGTATCCTCGTCATCGTCAACAGCCTCTTCATCCTATTCCTAGACACCGGCCCCTTCTCTGCCACGTGTTTCTCCTCAGTACTAATGTAGAAAGGAGGACTAACAGTTTAACGTCAAAACTACATAATTTCCAGGCGTGGATACCATAAAAAGGACGAGAATGATTCAAATGTGTAATTTTTTTTGGTATTTCAGTTAAAAAACATTTTTTCTATACATTTCATATATCTCTAGTGATAGAAAATGCAGTGGTATATTTTAGAACTTTGTAAAGCTATACACAGAATTAGTTTTTGAAAAATTTAATTTAATAACAATTAATTAAATAGGTTATATAGTTCAAGTAGTCACCATGTGTATAGAAATAAATTATCCTTTATTGTATAGTTTTTTTCACTCAAAAAATAAACTTCCTCATCTTACGTAATTCCCAAATTCTGTGTATAGTCTAAGAATACACTGTTTTTGGCTACCCCTACCTCCGCATACAGGTTGTCTCATAGAATATGTGAGCGATTACGTAGAATCTGGAGAACAATTTGATTTAAAAATTGCAATAAGCAACTAGAAAAGGAAATCTAGGACTTAATAATATAAATCTATATCTATACCTTGTTATTGATGCATAGAATTTAATATTCTTTAACCGCTTGTTCTTCGATTTATACTAGTATTCTCACAATGTTTTGCAGCATCAGTAATAAAATCGTATATTGTTTTCTAAAATCAATTTTTCTGTAAAGAAAGGGAAGACGCACGAAAATATAAATGTTTATCTCGTACGTGTCAAAATAACATAGATATTTGTGATTCAGCCCGATACAGAAATACCTAAGCGCACTACTGCCGCCATTACACTGATTCTTTGAACTTATTTCTTGATTCACTTAAGATTGCAAGAACAGTATACATATATTCTAGAAGAATAGCAACAGAGGCATTTAAATAAACATATTTCAAGTATGTATGCATTACAATTTGTTACAAAACGTAAAGGAATTGGATATATTTCCAACATAAAGTCCCCCTTAAAATATTAATTAAAGCAGCACAGTTTTAGGGTTTTTGTCTTAAATCCAACGAATTCGCTTTGCCAAGTTTCCGCCTTGATTGACATTTCACTCGCCACCGTTGAGGGAGTACTAAATCTTTACAAATTATCTTCTAAAATTGCAGAACCAAAACTAGAAACTGATTTTATAAATCTATATATTATACAAGGTGTCCCACGACGTGAGGTCTCTACTTCGTGTACGTAATTTTTAGACTAAATATAGTTAAAAATTCTAATAAAGTTATGCCCTAAAGTAAACCGTTTTCAAAATACAGAGTGTTAAATTATTATTTATTAAATAATTACAATTTCAGAAAAACCAATATTTATTTTTATTTTAGTTTAAATTTACTATAGAGATTGTCCAAAATGGTTTGGAGAACACTAAAACGTCATGGTTTATATTCACTTCATATCTAGCCTGTTCAGCCCTCTTACCTACAGATTTCGCTAGTCCTATTGGATTCTGCCGATGGATCTTTCAAAATCAAAACCTACGTAATATAATTTTATTCACGGATAAGGCAACATTTGCAAGGAATGTATTAATGAACAGCAAGAACAGCCGCTCTTGGGATTTGGAGAATCTACACGAAATCACAGTGTCAAATTATCAACTTAGGTTTTAAGTGAATATCTGGTGTGGAATTATTAGTAACATGCTCATTGGTCCATTCATTTTTGAGAACCATTTAACCGCCGACAGATATTTAAATTTTCTAGAAGATCATTTGGGAGTATTGTTAGATGATGTCCTTCTGGCAATCAGACATGGTATGTGGTACCAGAATGATGGTATCCCTGCGCACGTTGCATTACGTGTAAGACAATTTTTAATTCAACGGTTTGAAGGAGGTGTAATCG
>JABXWE010027229.1:0-17278 GCA_014611495.1 Limonius californicus | reverse complement strand
ATATAACTACAATTTAATTATACAGTATAACTACAGTCACGGGGGCCCCACGTTGGGCGCCAATTTTCTATGACGCCTGCAAATAATTTCCTACGGAAATTCCTGTAAATTAGATAAGTAATTCGTAGATTAATATCAGCCTCCCGGAACCTCAATCGAAGATGGGCGGTTCACAAATAAAGTCAAATAAATAAAGTAATTAACTACTCGTCAATCACCGGTAAAAAGGGCGCCACCAGCTTGTTAGATTACGCTGATAATAATTAAGATGTAGTTTAGAGTAAACTGGACCTCAGGTTCTTCACACTTATCTAATTTCTTCGTTACAAATTTACCAAACATAGGGTAACAATAAATAATAAGGCCAATTGCAACAACGGTAAATTTAATGATGCAAGAAAAAAAAATATATATCAATAAGGTAGATATCCCCATAACATATACAATAACGGTGCTAATGTGCACTAGAACCCTGTATACGTACACACCCCCGTACCATTCACTTAATATAAGGTTAAATAAGATTTGAAATAAGTGAGCAAGGTAAAAATACTGCGTTTGTAAATAAATATCCCCGTTTATGAACCTAAAAACGCCCACAGTCGCTGAAAGTACTTTCATAACTAAGAGCGCCCTGAAAACACAACATATCCTAGGTAACAATTCGAATAAACGCAATATTACAGCTCCAGATGACGTACCCTGTATATATCAAGTGAAATTTACGCTAATATGCACGAAATACGTAACACGCTAATACACCCAAAAGTATTAATATAAACAATGGTTCACAAACACGTGAAAGAATTAGAAAATTAAATCATAACATCGGAAACAGTACAAATTAAACAACGAGCAAATAACTCGACTCCAAAATTAATAAATAATCCAATTGAAATCACTTCCCTGAGAGCTGCTGGGTGGAAAATCCCGTCGTGGCTTCACATTCACACGTGCGGTACAGCTTTGAGTTCCAATTTCTCGCAGACAGCGAATTCAAAACGTAAATGTGGCGAAAGCTTACAGCCCCCAACTTGTTGACTAATTAAGCTTACACCCCCAACTTGTTGTCTAAATTAATAAATAAAGAATGCGTTAGCCCAGCATGTTCAAGATAAAAGATGAAACTTACCAATCGAAAATCTCCGAATGACACTAACACAAGAATTAAACGACGAATATAAATCGGCCAAAGACCCACATCGACTCTCTTCAAACTAAATTAGAATTCGATGTATTTAAAGATGTCTTCAATATAACGAGAAAAATTCTCAAGTACAGAATACTGAAACAGAAGACTCTGGTTCGACGCTTAATGCACTTGTCTGTCTCACGACCCAAAATGGTCGCCGGAAATGCACAAAGTTCCCCCAAAAACTCGCACAGGCGCGATTCATAAAAATCAAGTGAGGAAAATGGGTTGCAAACCAATCAGGCGAAATTACCGTCACAATATCTACTTCTCTTGCAATAACTGAAACTGTCACTCGGCGATCAGTCAACATCAAATCTTCAACTTTCTTTATGGCCTCCTGTATTCGTGCTTCAAGAGGTCTTCCGCACTTTGGCTCATTTTGAATGGACTCTCTGCCCCATTTGAATTACTTACACCAGAATTTAACTTGAAAGTAGGACTGGCTATTTATCCCATACACAGTCACCATTCTCTCATGGATATTCTTTCGATTATTGCCTTCTTTCGATAGAAATTTTATGACGTTTCTCTGTTCAAGTTTTAAATCACTCATTTTTGCACCTCTAACTCTATATAGGAATGACAAATCTTAAGCGAGTTGTATCAAACTTAAAGGATACACTCTAAAACGTCACAGAGACTTGACATAATAAAATTATCACGATAACATTTTGTTTTCATAGCTAGGTAGATAACATACAAAACTCGCCTCGTAATATTAAAGAAGAGTCATCTAAGTGAGAATCCAGGAAAGTGCATAGTGGTAGTTAGGGCGTACACATAAGCAGTGTAGAAAACGAACGTTCGCTAGTCTCTGGCAACATCGGTGTAATTTTACAATGGCGACACTAACTCTTCATTCAATATGTGCTAACTTTTTAATATCATACAGGGGAACCATTGTTTGCCTATTATTTCTTCTGATACACCAAATAATAATAATATTGCGTGGGGTTTTGGAAGAATATCTTCTGAAGACGTTGCATTTATAATGTTCATCATCGGAAATCGGTTGACACAAGTTATTGTAATAATAATTAAAGATTAAGAGTTTCTAAATATTTTTGAATATACGTATTTTTTTCTACAAATCGTTACATAAATTTGGGGTGCGTCTTATCATCCCAAAAATATGATATATCTATCAGACATGCTATAAGTTAGTCTATAGTAGCAATTAAAATGGTCGTACTTTAGAAAAGTTACATACGTGTAAATGTCACAAATATAAGGAATAGATAATTATTGTTATCTAGGCCAGTCGACGCTTTTGACAACATAAATGAACTATTAATCAACTCATTTCCACCCCACCAGAAAGTAGAGGTTTCGGTGCAGTTTTTTAATGTAGTATCCCTAATAGACCTAATCCACAGCTGAATAAAGTACTTATCATACCTTTTCAGTACCCAAACACAAATTACTTATGAAAAAAACATCGGGCAGAAACAAATCAGAATTAAAAATGATCTTTAATATAATGGGACTGTTTAAAATTACCACTATTAACATTTTGACATTCTGCACATCTCACTGCAGTTGAACCTTGTACTCCTTGGCGCATGTGTTCCTTTAAAGTTGCAGCGGCTTGGTTGATACGATTTGTTAAATCGTCCACATTGTTCACTGGTCTGAGATATACCAAATCCTTCAGACAACCCCATAAATAAAAATGTAAGAGTGTTAGATCAGGTGAACTTGGCGACCAAGCTCTAGCACTCCTACGAGCTAATCTACCGATTTGGAAAATGATTTTGAAACCAATCTCGAATCATAACTCCATAATGGACTGGAGCACCATCTTGTTGGTACCACATATTTTGTCTGATTGATTATCAGTGGCACATTATCCAATAGTATTTGAAAATCTTCCTTTAGATAACATATGAAATCTTTAGCATTAAGACGATTTGGCAGAAAAAAGGACCAATTAAATAATTGTTTACCATACCTGCTCAAACAGTAACACCATATAGATATTGATGACTTCGAACATGAGTTGCATGAGAGTTCTCATCTACCCACACATGATTACTGTGAGTATTATAAACCCCTTCAAGCGTAAATGCCCCATCTGTGCACAAAATATTGCCAATAAAATGCGATTTTCCTGATGTTGATTAATAGCCATTTACAATACCTAATTTGTGCATTATAATCCTGTGGTAATAGGTGCTGCACTTTCGTTTTTGAAAAAGGATATAGGCCGTTGTCGTGTAATATTCTGTGTACTGTCGACTTTGCTATGTCTACAATGTGAGAAATATCACGTACGCTTTTCGTGGGCTCCCATTCAATTAAATCTAACACATTTTCTTCAATATTGGGATCTTACCATAAATGGACGACCACCACCACTTCTTTTTAGACCAACACTCTTTCTCTCTTTCGAAGGAGTTGGCCAGTTCGTTTAATAGCTGTGTGGTGTCGATGTCTTCTGTTTGGATGGCGTTCAGCATATAGCTCTGCCGCTGTATTATAATTACCACCAACCTCTCCAAGAATCCAAATCATGTCAATGTACTCAGCAAATGTGCATTCCATTACTGCGCATGAATTTACAGAAAAAGAACAGAAATTTGTGTAAAATTTGAAACATCAGTGTCAAATTAAATAGAAATTATTATCAGTCTTGCTTAGATTTGCCTTGATGCCATAATTAAATCTTGTGTTTAAAATCTTAAGATCAGAAATCTGCAATTTGAATTTGAGCAGAATTCATTATTGTATTGTTAATATTTTAAGTTTATTGATAAGTACTATTTTCATCGATAATATCTATTAGTTTAGCTTTGTTGTTAAAGATAAGCAGAATTCGAATTTCAAACTTCAAGACGCTCGTGTGAAGAAACTAGACTGCAAAAAATAAATATTTTAGCTGTTTTGTGCTCAGTATGTACTGCTGAACAACGTTATGGCGCGTTTTATCTCAACTTATGGGGCATTCTGTATAATTCCACAAAATGTAATCGTGCTAAGTGGATCTTTTTGCTATAGAACATTTCCTACATAGTCATTACAGGTATTTTATATGTATCGAATTTTGTACGTGACTAAATTGTATGTGAGCATGTGGTCGTGGATATCGTGAAAACGAATTGTTCTATTTTATAACGTAGAGGTTTATTAAAAATGCATTAAAATCAACAAGCTTCTGATAAAATTTTGGAACTGTTAGCGGAAGTTATATACGAGGTCGGACAAATATGAAGCGGGATTGGCACTACTGCGCACGCTATAAGAAACTGACTGTTTCTAAATCATATCCAAATTGTAGCTGGAACTTTCGTCTACACATAGCTAAAACGTCATCCTGTCAGAAGTTGCGTGGTAGGCTGTGCATGCGAATGAACAAGTTAGTGCAGCTGTCACATGTGACACAAGTCAAACATGGAGCGACTTCATTGCAACAGCCAACAGTGACCCAAATTTTCTGGATTCACATGTTACTGGTGACGAGTCGTGGTGCTTTCAGTACGGTCCATAAAGCAACAGACAAAGCATGGAATGGCTATCGAAGACGTCTCCCAGGCCAAAGAAATTCCGTCTCCAAAAATCGAAAGTGAAGACCATGCTGATCACTTTCTTGGACAGTCAAGGCAGCATTCACAAAGAATTTGTGCCACCGGGTGTAGCCTGTACTACAAGGGTGTCATGACGCGTTTACTACAACGCCTGCGACCGCATTTGGCAGCCTCCGCCAAGTGGCACCTTTTACACGACAATGCTCCTGTGCATTCTGCCTTGATTGTGAAAACGTTTTTGACAATAAGAAATGTCCCAGTCTTAGAACATCCTCCCTATTCACCGGATCTGTCTCCAGCGGACTTCATGCTGTTTCCTCAGCTGAAATTGACCCTCAAGAGAAGGCGCTTTGACGACGTGGAAGACATTCAATGGAGTGTTACCGCCGAACTAAACGCACTTCCTCACGACAAGCTTAAGCAGGCTTTCCGCGACTTGTATCGTCGATGTCAACGGTGCGTAGAAGTCGATGGAGATTACTTCTAAGGACGCTAGAAGTATTTTCACCTATGGCTACCTCACATGCTTTGAATTTGATCAATCCCGTTATATATTTGTCCGGCCTCGTATGTTATTTTCAGTAATTCGCAATTTTGATACTGAAACGCCAAGACAAATGATTTTTTAATAAACTCTATAACTTAACAATTTAGAACTATACGATGTTTCAGATAATTGTAAATATAATTTGTATTGAGCACATAATCGCTGGTCATTCCTTATAAACTTTGAACCAATACATTGACTATTACAAAACATGTTTTCTTCATAATATAACTATTAAGTGTAATAACAAATAAATGTATTATTCTTTACAACGACGTGGTCTGAGTGTCTAACTGTTTATTAACATTTTTGGAAACTTAAATGCTGTTTCTATATCAATAATGCAATTTTAACGATGCATTGAAAAGCTATTAATTAAAAATAATTAAAAATATATACACAAAACAAAAGGTAGATACACTTCTAGTTAATTTTATTAGGAACAGAGAAAAACATATATCATCATATACGAATTCAACTACAAGAACAGGCAGTCCTACTTTGACCATCAACATTCCTCATTCCTCAATAGGAATGTAAGGCTTTGAGAATTACCAACAGCATATACTAAATGCCTACAGATTATATTTTAATTAACGAGTAAATTGCTTGTCGAGCACCTGTCCGCCGAGCAATCGGTGTGGCAAGCAAATACCTGTCGAGCAAACGGTAGGTGAGCAAACGGTGGCGAGCAACTGGGCAGTCACCCTTATGTTAGGCAACGGTTCTTGAATGCTGTGACTATTACTTTAATGTGTGTTCAACAGTGTTCAGGTGTGTCTATGTGGGTAGTTGTTGGAAACAGTAGCGCAGTGAATGTGGGTGGATATATGAGTAGGTAGTGTGTGTGGCATGATTGGTCATTATTCCCCTAGCAATCATTCGGGAGGTAGTCAGTCGGCAGAGGTTGCATCGTAAATGTGCCTACGTCGAACGACTATTATTATTATTATGAATGCAACATTAATGTCAGGTGGGCATCAACTGACTTTTACGCAGGGGTGTGGATACTAATGATACTCTGCCCTTCGCATGTGGGGCTGAGCCTGCTCCACCTCCCACTGCTACTCCTGTGAATAACAGAGAGACTGACTATGGACTTGGTCCATAGCCTGGATCCCTCTGGAGGATTGGTGCAGCAGAAGATATGAATAATGGTCATAATTACTCTACGATTACGAATGACTACGGCTATAGCAGCTAGTCACATATGAGCGTCCGCATTCTGTTCGAGTTGCAAACCAGGGGCAGGAGGCTGGAGGACCCCTGGTGAGTACAACTGCCGAACATTTATTGACAGATCAGTAAGTCTGTGTTTTATTATCTGTTGCATGTCACCTACCCGTCCCCGGCAGTGAGTTCTGATCAGATCCGCTGATTGCTTACCCAGGAATTGTATAAATGAAATGCAGAAGCGCTGCAAACGTATTTAAATTTGAAAATTCAGTAGTTTTTATTCGCCCCCCGTAAGGTCGACCCTAACACTTAATTCATCGAATTTAGATTTAGGGGGCTGCGTTAGAATAGTGGGTGAGGCGCCTGACTTCGAAGTTGTTCTGCTAAACTCGTTTAGCTTTAATTTCATTGCCGTAATTAGTTAAAAAAATTAAATATATTTAAGATTTAAAGAAAAAATTAATGTTTTATTAAACAGTAAATCGGAGTTACAAAAATACATCTTAATACTACGTAAGCGAAACCTGTAACTGTTTTTATTCTCTTATACAAAAGCGCATATGCTCTTCTTATTTTTAATGATGCATCATAATGTTCTAAGAAGCGCGGTAAAAAGCATCTTATCTAAGAACCATGGTTGCATAATTTGCGCTATACGGAAACAGTTACATACATCCGTGTAAATATTCTAGACGTAAGATTGTAAATATATGGGTAGGTAGAGGAATGCAAGAGGGCACGCGGCACGTATTGTGTTTTAATTAGAATTGCATGTTTCATTTAATTAAAAGTGTTATTGTATGTAGGTATATTAAATTAATTCATGTCGATGTATTATTGTTGTTTCAATAAAAACAAAATGTCTAGTCATACTACTGAAGTAACGAAAAGTTGATGACGAATAAACCTGTAATTTTCAAGTCTATGAGAATAATTCCACAAAATGACAATGTGACGAGAAAAATTGATGTTGTGGACCATGAAAATTGTTTTAGGACCTAATTGAAGATGTAATACAAATAATTATAAATGGTTTCCCAATTTTTATACGCTTTCATAACAAGTTCAAATTTACTTTGGAAGCTACAAATGAAGGGAGGAAACATGTTTCGATATCGTATGACTTTTATATATGAGGTACGTAGACTAGAGTTACAATCTTGCAATTTATTTATAATTATTATGTATGAAAACGTAGACTATTTAAAAACACATATTTAAAAATAAGTAATCTTCAAATTGTTCCTCTTATGCTTTTTAAGTGACGACATTCTGTCGTAGACGGTTGGAAAGAACACATACAGTTATTACAGCTTTTGGATTTTTTAATTAGTTGGATTCTGACGAAATGAATGAGTGTGTAATGACAAATTAACTATACTGTACACTATAAAAAAGTGCCAGGTCAAAGTTATGTTATGTGTATAAAGACGGTTCTAGGCTAGAGGTCAGCGCGTTAGACTTCTACGCCGAAGCTCACAGGTTCAATTCCCAGTACCTGAATATTGAATTTTTAACGGCCGTTCTCCCTCGCAAGGCAATGGCGAACCAGGGAGGTATTCTGCCAAGTAAAGCTTCTCTGGGGTTAGAAGTGTCTATACGTCCACTGGTTCGGAATCCACTTTACGCTGTAGGTCCTCTATCTATGTGGTAGTTTGTAACGCACAACAGAGGTATAAGAGAGAAGACTCACACGCCTCGTAAGAGACAAAGCACTCAAAAAAGAAACCCTGTATAATATGTAGTTTATGACACCACGCATTTCTCTATTTAATAACATATTTGTATCTAAGATATTAAACCATCTTATTTTTTTATTTTTCTTTTTATAGCGGTGCCTTGGCAAATAGTAAACGATACTATATTATTACGTTATTAACTCTACTTTCTATACAAAATATAGGGAATCATTTTTACCATTTAATGTATGAGGATGACGCATACATTCGTACAACAGTACTTTGCAAGACACTTGTTGGCGAGTAGTCATTGTCATAGTTGTTCTTATTGTAACGTCATAGTGTTGTGCTAATGAATATGTCTCGAGTTTCTCAATTTTTAAGAAAGTTTATTGATATGGGCTAAGGAAATGGGGTGTCAAGTGGAAAAAAAGAATATTGTCGACGTATTCTTTCGTTTAAGTTTAACCGTGGAGCAAGGACATCGGAGGTCGCTAGAAGCGTTTGTGCCGTTTACCAGGAGAAAGCCATCGGAATAAGTATGGCAAGAAAATGGTTTTCTAATTTTAAAGAAGGCGATTTGGACATGAATGATTCTCTACGTTCTGGTAGACTGTTTGATTTTGGTGGAAACCGTTTCAACGATTTAATTCGCGATAATGCACCTAAATCTACTCGAAAATTGGGCAGTATAATGAATTGTGACCTGTAAACCATCATACGACATTTGTATTTCATGGGCAAAGTTCAACAATTGGGTGCATGGGTACCGCATTTGCGCTTGCTCATTACCATCAACAACAGCAATCGTGTCCTAGATTGTTAGTGGTGAAGAGAAAAATAAAAAAAGGGACACTTGAGAAACAACTACTTTCCGTACAAAAGCTTCTCGCATCAACATAAGGTAATGGTGGGCATCTGATGGGATAAAGAAGGCTTCGTTGACTATGAATTGCTTTCGAGGAATATAACCATTACTACTAAGATTTATTGCCAACTACCAGACGCCTTGAGGTCGCAATTAAAAATCATCAAACAATTTTACAGCATGATAACGCTTATCCTCATACTGGTAACGTTACAAAAGCGGTACTGCAAGTGTTCTGTTGGTAGGTTATTATACATTTACTTTATTCATTACATCTTGCTCTAAAATAATTTCATTTTTTCCACTCCATATTCAACAATCTCTAAGCAAGCGTTTTCTAAACGTGCATGTTCAGTCAGGTTAGTTTAATAGTAAGCGTAACAGCGAGTAGATGTTTCTGGTTTAATCGGATCTAACGGTAACTTTAAACGTGCGAATACATCTGCGTCTGCAGATAAAGAAGCTGCCAACACTCCTAAAGCAAAAACTAGGAAATATTGTGACGACTATTTGAATTTTGGTTATATAAATACAGTTTTTAATGATGAAGAGCGACCACAGTCTGTAATGTGTTTAAATATCTTGGCTGCTGGTAGTATGCAATCAAATAAACGAAAGAGACATTTGCAAACAAAGTATAAAGATCATGAAAGTAAACCCCGCGATTTCTTTGTGAAGAAATTGAAAGAGTTTAGTTATCAGCTTTTAATACAGTTTTGTCTTGCTCAAAAAGCTCTGCTTGAATTTTATAAAGCTGTACACGCATAGCCAAGTGCATGAAACTCTTGCGAAAAATCTTATTCTTCATTCTTCTGTCGTTGATATGGTCGTAACAATGCTTACAGGTGGTTACGTTAAAGACATTTAGAAAATACCATATCCAGGAATACTATTAATAGGCGCATTGACGATATGTCAGAGGATCAGCTTCTTTCGAAATTTACAAACAAATTATTTGCTATTCTGCTATACGAGGCAACGCATATTTTCAGAGATGCATATTTGATAACCTACGTTCGTTACTGCGATAATGCATCTTTAAGCAAGGACTTAGCTTTGTGCAAGTGTATTCAGCAAAGAATTACAGGTATGGATCTATTTCAAATGACTGATAATTATATGTATAGTAAACTCTGACCTGGAGTGGCAAAACCGTGTTATAAATCAGCCCTGGAAATCATTTGGTATTATCCATTACAATTTCTGTTTAAGTTGTATAAAAACAAAGCCTTTAAGTAATACTATTTTCTTCAATGTCCAGTGATATGGACACTGACCTTTCAGCTCTATTGTTTTATTGCGCTTCTCGGTGGTTATCCCGTGGAAAAGTTATATATCGAGTCCTTCAGTTGGGGCGGGAAATATATGCGATTTTGAAAGAAGAAAATCACAAAGATGCCGGGAATTTGATTGACTGACATATTTGAAAATTAAATATTTAAATACCCAATTGCAAGGAAATAGTACTCATATATTGCAACTATCACATAAAATTGACGGCTTTTCGCGAAAATTGGAACTTTAGTTAAACAAGATAAACAGTGAAGATACAGAAATGTTTGTTAATTTAAAAACATTTATTAACGGTAACAAACCAAGCTTAGAAATGTATGTGTCATTTTTAGATGCATAGAACATCATTTAAAAATGTTATCTAAAACTTTTAAATATTACGTCTTCGAAAATAATAGTCTTCTGACCAAATACGAGTGGATAACAAACCCATTTGAAGTAACACCTACAGATTTATCGTTGGAAGAAGAGGAACAATTCATGGATTTAACATAAAGTACAAAAAAAGAGATAATTTTCGTCGATAACCACTGTGGAGTTTTGGATTAACTCATAATAGGAATTTCCAGTGTTATTCAAGAGAGCTATGCAGATTGTACGAAATTATATCGTATTGCCATTTTCTACATATTATCTTTGTGAAGTTGGTTTCTCTGCAGTAGCTTGTATAAAATCGAAATACAGAAACCGGCTCAAAATCGAACGTAACTAAGGGTAGCGGTTAATCATTTAGAAACTTGGACAAGTTATGCAGTGCAAAAAAAAACGCATTTAAGTCACTAGTTTGTTTACATAAACTGTTAGTAAGATTTATGCAGCTTTAGATTGTTCTCGGAAGTACATTATAATATGCAATCTTTTGTAAAATAAAATAATATGCTAAAAATTAAGCATTAAGTCAATACGATTTGTATTAGTTTCAATATACTAATTTTCGTTCTATTATTTTTCTGCTGCGCCCCTCTTTGGGGAGTTTTGCCCCTCCCCCATGGGGGTGCGCCCGAAAGTTTGAGAAATGCTGCTCTAAGGAATCTCCTTTGATATCGAAGCTGTTCTTCGACATTCGCTTGACGAATTCTTCAATAGAAAAACTGCCAAAACGTTGGAAGGCGGTCATACACAATGCAGGAGAATATGTTGTTAATTTATGTCATAATTTATGTATTTTTGTTCATGTAAAATAAACAGTTTCGTATAAGAAACGCTACGAACTTATGCATCAACCTAATAAGTACATGAATTTGACGCTAATTGTACGAAATATTCTTCTTCCAGGCACTCTCATAAAACTTTTAAATATAAATATTGTTATGTACAGAAAAAGTCATAAAAGACAACAATTTATGTCAAAAATAGTGTACAATATTCTAATAAGAAATATATTTGGAGACAAATGAACTTCTCCATTATTTTAAGACTATTAAAAAATACAAAAGAAATATTGAACTCCGGAAGACCCAAATAGAGGTTAAAAAAGCGGAAAGAAGAAGAAGAAAAAATACACGATAGGGAAACTGAAGAATTGTAAACTGGTAATATGGAACCTACCTGTTGTTAAAATAGGGGCAAAATTGATATAAAAACTATTTTACCATAAAACGCATGCATTAAATGAAAAAATAATAGTTATCATGTTAAAGAAAGGGAATTAGATCAAATTAAAACAGTATGAACCAATAGATTTCTTAAATACAACTTTCGAACCGATAAGAAAACTAACAATAATGAAACTGATCAACGTACTGACTGGGGCTGGTCGATCATGTAATGATGTAGTTAGCAGTTGTCAACAAATGGAAATTATGAAAATGAGTGTACTAGGAACAATGGTTGATAAGAAATAGTTGATTATACTACAAACAACACTAGACGAATGTATAAACCGCAATGTGTAAAAACATTCATAATTAGATAGACCAGTGAAACTTGCAACGCAAATCCTGATTCAGTATTATGGAGTGCTCTTGTAAACAAACATGAATGAACTTTAAAGAACGTTTCGGTGTAAAATGTTTTGTTGATGTTCATGGCCTGTATCGTTTCATAAAATTTAGTTCCATTCTTAATATGACCTGTGAAAACTATTGTTTTTAAGAGTCTTACGTTTCTGAAGTTCTTTTATTTGTATTAAGGTTTCTATACGATTATTATATTTTTACGCATTACAGTAGATTAAAATGCTGTATTAATTTACACTACACGGTTTGACCATGAAAGTTTTGAAGAGGAAAAGGGCGAAAGGAAAAACAAAATGCACCAACTGAAAACCGATGCAGGAGAAATAAAACATGGAAATGAAGATATAGCCGAAATTGTCGAAAAGTTTTACGGTAATTTATTTTCGTCTATCAGTCCTCAACCACCAAAAGCGTATCTCCAAAGTGTAATGAACGTTGGGTCGGAGGAGATTCCGCACATTACAACGGATGAAATAAAATACGCTTCAGTTCAGATGAAGAACGGACGGGCACCAGGGGAGGATGGTATTACTACTGAGATGTTAAAATTAGGTGGCGATATCACAATTGAAGCAATGAAAATTTTATTAAGCAAACGCCTTAAAAAAATATAATACCTGAAAGCTGGCAAAATGCGCAAGTTATCTTGTTGTACAAGAAAGGGGATAAACTAAAAGTCTTCTTCCCCACCCATACAAACTATTTACGAAAATCATTACCAACAGATTAACTAATAAACTCGATGAATATCAGTCCCCTGATCAGGCAGGTTTCCGTAAGGGTTACACTATGGTTTAGCACATTCAGACAATGCTTACGTTAATAGCGTACAACGTCCCACTCCACCTAGCGCTTATTGATTATAACTAATCGTTCGATTCGGCAGAAATTTGGGCAATTTTAACGGCTATGGACAAAGCCAGAATAGTCTCGAGATATAGAAACACGTTGAAATATGCTCAGTTTCATATGTAATGCACTACCCATTACAAATAATGCTACGTGTTTGAAAATTTTCTAAAATAATGTTTTATTATTGGGTATGAAATGATCACTATTTCTATTAAAAAATCGAGTGGTTGTGGTGTTCGTCTACTGTCTCTCATCAACTTGTTGCTTAGAAACAAAACAATATCTAGTAAACATTAATTAGTTGTTTCGAGATTTTGTGACAGAATGAATGTTTGAAAATGCCTCTAGTAAGACAACGTAGAAATTTTAAGAACATTTCCGATTTTGATAGAAGTCGATTTATCGGCATGCAAGAAGCTGGACTTTCTGTTCGTGAAATTGGTAGAAGGGTAAATCGGGACAACACTGCCGTTGCACGAATATGGTTGCTTGGTCAGAAGAAGGCATTCAGCGACATCGTCCAGCTGGTAGACCTCCACATAGCAGCAATGTTCGTGAAGATTGATTTCTTCAAAGAATAGCTACACGAGACTGCTTTCAAACAACAAAGTTTGTTACTGTAGACTGGCTGCGAGCTCTTCACCGCTGCGTGTCAATGGCAACAATTTACAGAAGAATCTCTTCTTTTGGACTGCGATCCTACCGTCCATTCCAACGGCTCCCTTTAACTGCACATCACAAGGCTGTTAGGCTTGCTTGGTGTCAAGAGCGGCAGCATTGGAATCAGCAATGGAATGACATTGTCTTCAGTGACGAATCAAGATTTTGTTTGTGGGCAAATGACGGCCATAGGAAGGTACGTCAATATCGAGGAGAAAGACGAAATCTAGAGTTTGTTGAAAGACGCCATACAGCTTTAACACCTTGAATTATGGTTAGGGGTGCGATTTGTTTTAGTAGAAGATCATCTCTTGTGTTCGTCCCAGGCACTTTAAATGCTCATCGCTATATTCATAATATCCTGGAACCGGCGTTAGTACCATTCATGCAAACGTTTCCAAACGGTATCTTCCAAAAAGATAACGCACGTCCACACACTGTAAACATTACCAGAACGTACCGCCTACAAGCACAATTGCAAATGTTGTCCTGGCCTGCACGATCACCGGACTTATCGCCGATTGAACATCTTTGAGACATGATGGGCCGGCGACTAAAATTATTACCAAGAGCTCCTAACAACTTAGACGAGCTAAGACACCAACTTGAGCTTATAAGGAACGAGATACCGCAGGAGAACATAGACCACTTGAAAGAAAGCATGTTACGACGAGTAAATGCTTGCATTGCTGTTCATCGCGATGTTACACATTATTAATTTTGTTTTCGTTTTCTTATAATTGTTAATCTTTTTTATGAAAACCTGATCATTTCATACGCAATAATAAAACAATATTTTAGCAAATTTTCACACACGTAGCTTTATTTTTAATGGGTGGTGCATTTCATATAAAACGAAGTGTATATCTGTTTACCCTTCCCTCGAAGATGCTTTCAAAAAATTGGATTGCTAAAGAAAATGTGTGAACATCAACGGCCGATACCTGAATCACCTTCGTTTCTCAGACGATATCGTTCTGATCAGTACCAATCCCGAAGAACTACAAGAGATGTTAACCGAACTTAGAGAGGTATCCGAAGAAATAGGCCTCTCCATTAACATGAGAAAGACAAAAGTTATGTCTGTAGAAAACGTAATAATCAGAGTTGGTAATGACATATTAGAAAATATAGACGAATATATCTATTTAGCCACGCGTTAGAACTTGGCAATGAAAAGCAAACTGCCGAAATAAGCAGACGAATTGGGATGATATGGGCAGCCATTAGTAAACTAGGATTCGTACTTCAAAACTTGAAAATACCCATCAACTTAAAGAGAGAAGTATTTAACATGTGTGTACTTCCGGTGTTGACGTATGGCGCCGAGATCATGTCGCTAACCATAAAATCAGCGGCAAAACTAAGAACAACTCAACGGGCAATAGAACGCGTCATGCTAGGAATAAGCCTAAGAGATAGAATTACAAACGAAGAAATTAGAAGACGAACTAAAGTAGAAGATGTCATAGAAAAAACTGCGAGACCTAAGTGGAGATGGGTAGGACATATAGCCAAACAGGAAAAAATCAAATGGACAAAATACATTCTTAAATGGAGACCAAGAATGCACAAACGTAGTGTGGAAAGACCACCTAGGAGATGGGTGGACGATATTAAGGAGAAATCTGGAAAGAACTGGCTACAGGCAGCACAAAATAAAACAGAGTGGAAAAGAAAAGAGGAGGCATACGTTCAGGAGTGGAAAATTAAATGCTGAAAAAGAAGAAGAAGCAGAAAACACGGTTTGACAGCACTTAAATCGATGAAGCATCCGTGTAGGTTATTCACAATCGTAATTATGGAAATATGCCTTAGTTACACTCATACATATACAGTTACGCTAATAAACAATAACGAAGAAACTAGTTGTACATATTTAATATTGCAAAATTTTTGTGGTCTTACTGTAGATAAAATTCTAGTATTTATGGGCAATTGAATAACTGAGTGTTTCTGTTGATTGAATTAACGTTTTTTGAAAGAACCAAGTTTGGCAAATATCTTCTAATAAATAAAATAGACTAGTGGTGGTTTTAAATAGTGCTCGGGAGTATTAATTATGTTTCTACACTTGGTCACATTCTCCAACTAGGAAACATCTTTTGCAACTGCCGATGGGCTAGTAGTATAGGTGTCAGTCTGAATATAAGACTTACGAAACTAATGGCTCTGACAAGGTATTTTAAATATATCATGGATACCTTAAATTCTACAGATATAAATAACGCCAGTAAACGGCTGCATATAGTTATGGAAACAAGACATTCGATGTTGCTTTAAAACTTGGTCTTGGGCTACTTTTCAAAACTTCTAACAGTATGAATTCAATTTTTGATTCTTTAAAGATGTAGATTTTGACTGTTGGATAAATTTGAAAAACTCCTAGTACACCAGTTTGCAATAATGTTTTGTCGATAAACGATACGGTGTTACTTTTTGAATACATTGACTCCTATTGTCCTGCTGTATCAATTAATTTAATGTAAATTTTCATAGTTATGATAAATGCTTTTTTTTATAAAAGTAAATTTTTATTTATCTTTCGGGTTATATGGTATTTAAGAATAGAAAATAAATCTTTTAAAAATAAAAACTAAGTAGAAGTATCCAGTATTTCACAACCTCCACAGAGTGTTTCTTAAGTAATATTGAAAATTTTAGGGAGTGAATCTTTGACCGATTTTATGACAAAAATGAGGCAGAGCGAATATACCATGAAAGGTTTCCAGTGATATGACGTTTATGCGAATACATATTGCACTGAGTGAATCTGGTTCTTTTCTTAAAGACACTAACCGCCCCGGTAGACCAACCACGGTTACAACACCACAACTAGAGCAAGAAGTAATTCGACAAGTTCAGAAAAATCCTTCCACAAGTACAACAAAAGTTGCGGCGCGGTTAAATGTAAGCCACAAAACCAAATGGAAAAGTTTGAAATTTTATCAGCTCTACCCGTGCCATATTTAGAGTGTGCAAGCCTTACTGCAACAAAATTTCCCTAAACTTTTTGGCTTCTGTCAGTGGTTTCTTGAAACAGTTTCTCAAAACTCAAACTTTCTGGCTGAAATATTGTTCACATACAAAGCTAATTTTTTGAGGGATATGATTATGAACATTCATAACAATCACCTGTGGGCTGAAGAAAATCCGTTTTCGGTAATAAAAAGCTGATTCCAGCATCCGTTCTCTCTCACTTTATGGGCTATAATCTCATTGGGCCATATTACTTTCCCATACCTTATAGGTATAGGGTAAGTATTGAAATCATGAAAATTTTCGAAATCGAGATTTTAACGGAAATATCCGTTTTGGGTCTCTAGGAACCCAAAAAAGTGGTTTTTAAAAAATGTCTGTCTGTGGGTGGGTACGTACGTATGTACGTACGTATGTACGTATGTACGTATGTGACGCTCCTACAGCCGAAAGTATTGCTCCGATTTTGATGCGCGGGGGTGTATCGAAAATTCATCGAAAAAATAAGCTTTTCAAAAAAATCCAAAACCGGAAGCGGAAGTTACGC
>JABXWE010027227.1:0-15996 GCA_014611495.1 Limonius californicus | reverse complement strand
CTTTTCACTACTGGGGACCACTTAGTACCCTTCAGAATCCTAGGCGGACCACATACGATAGAATTAATATTTCCACAACAGTTACATAGGTCGTTTTTAAATGATTCATGAGAATATTGTTTTTTTGGCAGCCATTCACAGTTCATATATGTAACAGAAATTGGGTATTAAAATTCATTAGATGTTCGCTTCGCGGACCACATGAAAATTGCCCGCGGACCACAGGTTGAGAATCACTGCTGTAGTACACCGACTGCTGCAGCGGTTCGAGAACTGTTAGCGAACTGTTCCCGAACTATTCGCGAACTTGGTCTGTACGCGATTTACCTACAGATTTCGCTAGTCGTATGGAATTTTTCCTCTGGATCGTTCACACTCGAAACCTACGTAATAGAATTTTATTTACGGATGCGGTAACATTTACAAGGAATGGATTAATGAACAGAAACAACAACCACTCTTGGGATTTGGAGAATCCACACGAAATCACAGTGTCAAATTATCAACTTAGGTTTTCAGTGAATATCTGGTGTGGAATAATTGATAACATGGTCCATTCGTTTGAGAACCATTTAATCGCCGACAGATATTTAAATTTTCTAGAAGATCATTTGAGAGGGTTGTTAGATGTTTTCCCTCTGGCGACCAGTCATGGTATGTGATACCAGCACGATGGTGCCCCTGCGCACTTTGCATTACGTGTAAGACAATTTTTGAATTAACGATTTGAAGGACTTGTAATTGGTAGAGGAGGACAGCGCCCCTGCCCCCGATGATCTCCGGACTTAACTTGTTTAGATTATTATTTGTGGGGCCATATGAAAGATATGGTACACCAAACACGATCAGAGACTGTTGAACATCTTAGGAGATGCACTTTAAGGCAGCAGAACTAATTCGGAATAACAACGTGTCTCGAGAGCAACGATGGCTATTTTGAACAATCTTTATAGTGAATTTAAACTAAAATAAAAATAAATATTGGATTTTCTGAAATTCTAATTATTTAATAAATAATAATTTAACACTCTGTATTTTGAAAACGGTTTACTTTAAGGCATAACTATTAGAATTTTTAACTATATTTGGTCTAACGTTTACGTACACGCAGTAGTGAGCTCACGTCGTGGGACACTCTGTATAGTGTTTTAGCACTCGGACGATATTGATTTTTTAATAGAATTATCATAAATGTTGAGGCGGCCGTAGGCTAGAGGTTAGCGCGTTAGACTTCTACGCCGGGGGTCCTGGGTTCAATTCCCAGTACCGGAATATCGGATTTTTAACGGCCGTTCTCCCTCGCAAGGCAATGGCAAACCAGCAAGGTATTCTGCCTAGTAAATCTTCTCTGGAGTAGAAGTGTTTACACTTCCCGTGGTTCGGAGCCCACGTTAAGCTGTAGGTCCTCTATGTCTGTGGCACTCTAAACGCGCAACACAGGCATAGGAGAGAAGATCGCTACGTCTCTTAAGAGACAAAGCACCCTAAGAAGATCATAAATGTTATCAAATAGAAATGTGAGGAATCATGAACTGCATATTTTAAAACAAATTTTGATTATACAGGGTATTTTATATATGAAAAAAGCTAAACCAAGTATATTGTTTTTTCAAACATGCTCTGTTTTCCTCTCTAAACTACCCATCAAAAGAGGGTAAGTGTAAGGTTCTAAGGGCCTAGACTTAATTGTTTAGGCCATTTGGAGAAATTGGTAGCTTTTCTCTCTCAAATAACTAATGAAACTAACTGCTTATAGTTTGCTGAAGATGTCTATAGTTCTCAGAATTACACTGTCGTATGACACAACCCAACATACCATGCAGAGCAATTTACGGTATTTCTCGGTATTTTTTAGACTGCAACGCAAAATCTTAAAGTAGCTTTCATTTATTATAATATTTTGCATACCTGTAGTTAACATTTAAGAACTGTTATAATTTTTATGAACAATAATCATTTTTCAAATTGCGGTTTTTGTGGAAGTTTCCCTTGGCACCTTGTTATAAAGCACCCTATACATTATTTTTAAAAATACACCACCGTACACTTTTTAATATCATTTTTAATATTTCTGTTGTGAAGAATGACTTTGTCTCTCTTGCAGCTCTAGAACACATTGTATATACGTAATAAATTCGGTAAATTACGATTTTTTTTATTATTACTGTATTAACGCGATTGTGGTGAACACAGTATATGTAACCAATGTTCAAACTTTAATTGCTGATTGAAGCATACAGGGAATTTTTCTTTTTAGTATACATGGCATATGTATACTTTTAAAATGAACGCGTCAATTACGCCTATGATGTAGGCAACCAATTATACGGACAACTAAACCATGCTGTGACCAAAGCAATCAAATTAATTCAATGTTAAAAAATAAAATTAATATTTATTTAGTGTCTTCTTGCGTTTTTTATACAACCATGTCCAGTTAAGACGAAAAAGTGGAAATTCTAATGTGGTACCAGGATGGAAACAGCTTAAGAACTGTGAGAGACTTATTTTCAGTAAAATATCCAGATTCCTCGTATTCGAACCATACAAACAATTGTTAGAAAATTTAAATTAGAGGGATGCGTAATAAATTCCCATAAAATAAAAACTAAAACTAATCACGTTTTAAACGAAGAAATGAAATGAAATATTTTATGCTACGTTGAAGAAATCATAATTAATAGTTATAACAAAAAATAATAATTAAAAAAAAGTTTGCGATGGCCGGGAATGGAACCCGGATCAACGGCCTGGAAGGCACCTATGCTGACCATTACACCACTTTGCCGCTGATGTATTTGTGTTGTAAAAAGGAAGTACGATGTTCATGTTCCTTACAGAAAGATCACCCTGTCGATTTTTGTATTTAACAAAAAAGTCATCATCTGTGTCCTATATACAGGATGAAATACTTATTTAATATAAACAATGTATCAACATAACCTTCATACTCAAATAATTCACAACTACCGTGACGTTGGCTTCTGTTTTTTAGTTGGTATAGTTGGTTGCCTACACAATAGGCGTAATTGACGCGTTCTTTTTAAAAGTATACAATTGCAATGTATACTAAAAAGAAAAATTCCCTGTATACATATCCGTGCAGTTTCAACCGAAGAACATATATTCAATCCTAGTAGCTGTTTCTTTGTTGTTTCATTCACTGCCTTTTTGAATTTGTCTTATTTTTTATAAATGCGGTTGAAACATGAACTTAATCTGCTTCTTGCATGTACGTGTGAAAAATCAACGGATGTCAGATTACAAAGTTAACAAGTGACGAAACGGTTGCTGCTTTATGTTTGAAATTAATGAAGTTATACAATGTGTTTTATGTAAAAATGTTAGTAGTTGTATATTAAACATTTTGTAAAATGTAGAACCTGCTATCTGTTAGCCACAATTCAACAACTGCTATCTTATTTATGGATATTTAACGCAAATGCATGATATCGTTGAAAAAGTAATTTAATATATATGTATGTTGAAATGCACAAGTAAAAGTAAATTCCACAATGGCAAAGAATTAATACATTTGATAGGAAAAATTGTGGTTTACTTTTCCCACTGTGTTGCAACCTCTCCCTAATAAGAGATTACGCCACTGCAACTAATTTAAGGCCAATTTCTCTCTCTATAACCTGCACTACCATATGCACATTGAACTGTCCCTCCTTTTATGTTTTAGCGCCGTATTTTATTGATTTTACTATAAGTCCTTCAATTTTTAGCATGACATCGACTGCTAGACATCCTTACAGCCCTCTGGGTCATCCCCTGCCCAAGAAAAACAAAAATATAAAGACCGTGTCTGGTTCACCTCCACCCGACATGTAACTTGTGCGAAATCGATGCCACCACTAGGAAATTTGATTCTGCCTGGAGCTTCTGTGTGTATCTTTTTGTAACCGTAACGCCTTTGTTATAACAACAAAGATTTTTCTGGGCCATTTTGAATTCCTTGGTGTATTGTATAGGGGGGCATTTTATCGTTAGGTTCGACTGAAGTCTGGCTTTTTGGTTTACATAAGGTTTAGAAATTAGATGGTTAATTTAGCTCTCTTATGGTTTAGTAAGATAAGTTTTTGTTCAACGTACATATCAATGTTTTGATTTACAATAAAGATTATTTTGTATGCCTTGTATATTTTGCGTTATTTGTCAATTTATTGCCGTCAATTTTGGAGTCGAGCGAGGCTTCAAAATACAAGCAATGTTTGTCTGCTGTCGTGTTCGTATAGCTAATGCAACTTTGTAGTAAATCTGTCGTGTGTGCGGTGAGCTTGGACATGTACTATTACTATGTAAATACACACCTGAACAGGATGTTTCTATTTAATATTTTAGTGGATATTATATTAAGTGTTGTGGTAGGTTGACATTTTGATGTTAAATTAGGTTACATTAAGTCTTCTTGTACTTGTAAAATATATTTACATTATAAACATTAATTCCAGTGTAAAAGGTTGTTCTTAATTTTTTGCTTATCACTACCTTCATCCCCCATACTAGTTAATTTTAATGGAATTGCTTTTATGAACCTCTTAATTGGCGTTCTATCCTACATTTACCCTACTTCCAAACCTGTACGATCATGGTCTTCGTTTTGGCTGGTCTGAGTATCAATTATACTAACACAAAAATTCTAACAGAAGATATAATCTTAATAGACACAGACAACTTAAACATTGAAAAAATTCCATTATACATGTACCTAGGGCACAATGTAATGTTAAAATATGACAACCAGGAAGCTGTCATAGGAAGGCGAATCAGACTAGGATAGGTAGCTTTTGGTAGATTATCACATATCCTGTTCAAGACATTTTACAAGAAAACAAAGGGTTAAAGTTTTGGACATGTGCGTTACCCCCCTACATGCTACGGCATGCAAACAGCAACGTTTGCTGATAGGATCATACACTGCTCAAGAAAATCACAAACTCATGTGGAAAGGAAAATGCTGGCAATAAAGCCGAGTGATTGGGAAACTATAGTATGGATAAGAAGACTAACAGGAGTTAAAGACTTAGTTAAACACATCACAAACAAAAATGATCCTGGACTGCAAGCATTATGAGAACGTAAAACGAACGATAGACCAAAAAAGACCAAGACAAAGAAGAAGAGGGTTTGGTAGACCACTATTAAGATGGATGGCATTAGAGCAGTGGGCGAAAAACAATGGCACAGACAAGTATGGAACAGGAGAGAGGAGAAGAAAATGGGAGAGCTACGTCCAACAATGGGCAGAATAAGGTGGAAGAAGAAGATTATGTAAATTTTCAACTTTAATTGTATAATTTTAAACTATTCAAGTTGTAAAGTTTGTCCTTAGTCTCAACTCCTCAATAGAGGATACGCATTTCCTAGAATTTCCGAAGAAAATGAAAGACAAAAAATTCTAGTGTACAGCATGTAAAATAGGGTGGAGTGAAAAGAACTTTATTTAAATTCTTTAGGCCTATATATGCGAAAGTTGCTTTGTGGGACACTTTATATTTGTGCAAAATTAGAGTTACATGTGACGTCATCTTCAGGTTCCTAGATGAATTTGAAATTTGTAAATAGCAAAAGAAAAATTTTTGGCTTTTATTTATTATTTTTTATTACCATTCAACCTGAATAAATAATTTTAATTCAAATCATTCAATTTTGATGCGTTTTTATTTCCTATACGACTTTGCACCACTGCTTTCTGGAATGTGACAACCTTGCTTGGCACGGGTGTGCATGCGCACAGGGCTTGCAAAGACGGCAGTGACGAAAAAGGGGAAATTCGTTTACTCCTTATTATTTATTACAGTTATTAGTATCCTTACGTCATATAGATAATTATAAAAATATAATTGTGGAAAATGCCTAAAACTCGTCGAGAAACTGAGTGTGAAGTGTTTGGTGCACCTTCTGAATTAAAAACCAATGTGCTTCTTACTTATTCTGTTGAAAGTCTATTTGTTCATCAGATATTCACTTAAAGAGGTTATGAATAATAGAGATCCAAGTGTTGCCGGAGTATCCTCAAATTTGATGTTAAGTATTAAAAATGTGGAAAAAAGTTGCATTACCTGGTGTTTCCGATCAGCAAATTTTACACAAGATAAAAACGTATAATGAAAAATACCAAACTATTAAGAAAAACAGAAAGTCAGTTTACAATAAAAGATGTCTTGAGAAACTAGATTTATTTAAAACTGCAAACCAAAATCTATTTGATATTTCATTTTGCAAACGTGAAGATTTTTCTCTTTGCCATTGCATAAACAAAATACCCTTATCGGAACGCGAACTTCAACATCAGGCAAAGCTAGCTGTATTAAGACAAGTATATTAAACTTTTTGCTTAACCCACCAAATAAAGCGGAAAATAGTGTAACGATTTCCGCGTCTAATTGAAGGCAACCCTTACTACATATTGAGTTGTTCGCATATTTGTAGGAATTTATTACATTTCGAAGTTTACACTTCTGTCAAACGGCGCAGCACGTATTGGAGTTCCGAAAGTTGGGGGGGGGGTTTGGTAAATCGTTTATCGATTTCGAAATCATTTTCCGATTTGGGGTTCTCTACACAGGAGTTCGTTTCCTATGGTTGTGGAAAAGCAGAATACTCCAGGAATTCAATTTCCAATTTAGTATTTATCCCGGTCAAGAAGACTTTTTTTGTTGTGGTACGCCAGTTCCCACCAACTAGTGAGTTAATTATTGACAGAAAATTTTGTCCTGTCTTAATTTCCTGAACTATAATTCTAATATCCGCTGAATTAATTTAGGCAAGTTCGCGCGGCTGGAAATCCCGTAATTAAGGTGCGACACAATGGAAAAATTCTACGTTCCGCAAGTTGGTCCGATTGATACGCAGACATCGGCGAGTTACCTTGGGAAGGTTTTTCCAAAACCGAGCAGACGCGCCTGGGGTCATTGATAAGGAGCCTGGAACACGGTTGCATTGATCGTTCTCTATTTTAAAAGAGAAGTGCATTTAAATTTGTTTACACTACAAATTTTATCACCTTGCCTTTGTATTTACAATTTCATTATCTTCGGTTAACAGTTAATTAGTTAATTGATTTTGTGTCACTGAATTGTACTAGTGGGGTCTATTTGAGGAGATATTTAGATATTAAGTACAATTGTAGTATTAAATTTATTGGGGAAACAATTTTACGTACACCATATATAGGGTGCTGCGATAGTTGGGATTGTATTGCGTTTTCAAGGTTTTTACCGCATGAAATTTTTCTTTCGTAGGTCGCTTTATGTTTACGCATTATTCTGATTCGCGAAGGCCACCTACGACGATTAGTGCGCTGAAAATTAAAAATTATCTTGTTCTGGGGAGCGCAATAATTTTCCTCAAATTGTTTGAGTTTCGCCCAATTAAATTCTTTTATTTTGGTTACGCGAACGTAAAGTTGGGACTTCTTTGTACAATTTTGTACCGAAGAATTGTAATTGTGGGGTTGCTTTATATTAATTAAATGAGGTTTTGGTTGCAACTTGTTTTTTTTTTCTTTTACGCCGAAATATATCTGAAGCTAAGTCTACCTAAGGACAGGCAGGGGACATAAAGGTAGGTGATTATCTATCTTGGAGTCTGACTACCCATTTTTCACCTCGGACGATATCAGTAAATTATAAGTTGGTGGCGCCTATAAATTATTTGTTTGGAACCTACACCTTCTTCGATTGGGCTTCCGGGATGCTAACGTCTGTCAAACATTGTTAATTTCCTACCTAAGCAGAGGCGTAGTTGCGAGGTTGATTTTGAACCGCAACCAATATTAGCGTAAAGATAAAATCAGGTTAATGGCGTAATAATAGACAAATACAGAATTTACATCTATTAACGTTCGCGTACACGCGTGAATATTTCAAACACGGATAGTCACCGCGGACTATTTCAACATATTTTATTTATTCAGCTTCACTTATATATGTTACGGTCATTTCGAGTTACATAGCTTTTTTTCTTTACGGCACTTGCACTTGTCAGATTTACATCCAAATTTACAGCCACATCGACTATAGCCTTGGCCCCCAGTCTTGGATGACATTCTTGCACATTCTCTTAGTGAAATCTCGGACAGAGGAATTTCTTCGGCACAAATAAACTTTTCATTACATATTGTAAATTGGTTCCTCGCATAAAGTTGATTTAGGATTCCATGTTTCGTGCCTAATTTATAAAGATTGGCATCTGTTATTTCAAGAACAAATGCCATAATATTTCTTCCATCGGTGCGACCTCTGTCGACATCTGGGACTCGAACTCTCACTGTGTCACCCTTCTTAGCGGCAGGGTATTTTGAATTGGAGATTTGAAGCATTTTTTCAGCTTGTTTTTTTAGATTGCTTGCTGAAATCTCCCTAATTTTTAATATGTCTGATTTTCTTTTTTTCACATCGGGATCATCTGAGAAATCTTCATAACCTTCATTCGCGCGTTTTTCATGACCGGAGACTTGAATATCAGATGGCTCTAAGACATTTATTTCTCTTTCGTTGTTATGGAAATCAGAACTTGGTTTAGATAACGAAGTTGAAGATTGAACATAACTATCAATAGAAGATACTTCCTGCTGGTTATGTTGACTGGTTTATTTTGCAGTGCACCTTCTTCTACAGACTGTAAATTGTTTTGATCTTTTAATATTACTTCTAAGTCCTCTTCACAATTTATATTAGGCAGAACGTCTGTAGGTAGAAAACTTTTTAGACCAACTTTTAAGTTTGTTCCAAACATGGAATATGATACTATGACGAGCTCTGTTTTTCATAATCTGAACAAAACGTAAGCCTTCTGACCATTTTCTGCTGTTATTGTCTTCCAGCCACGAGCAAAGCATATTTTCCACATCTTGATTCACACGTTCTACGGAGCCCTGACTTTGAGAGTGTCTGGGCTTCCCATGTACCATTTTTAACTCGGGCCACATGCTACATAGTTCTTTAATAGTATTGTTAGCAAATTCTCTGCCATTATCACTTTGCAAAATAGTAGGCGCACCAAAAATGGTAAAAATATCCAAAAGTACATAAGCTACCTCTACTGCACTTTTGCTTTTAAGAGGTCGAAGTTGAATAAATTTAGTTAAATGATCTTGGTATACAAGTATGAATTTATATTGATCATCAGCTTGTTACTGCATGTCGATTAAATCGACTTGACATCTTGAGTTCATGTTTTTACTTAGTATCGGTCTTACAACTAATCCTTTTTTTGGTACACTGTGTTTTTTTTTCGCACGGCATACATAAATTTAGATAGGTTACTATCATTTCTCTTGTGATGTTTTTATACTTTGAATTTATCTCTTTTTCCATACGGTTTCGACCACCGTGCCCAATTGCAACATGTGCATCATGTAAAATTTGAAATATCTCTTCCCGATGTACGTAATACCTAATCTGCTCTTTACCTTCCTCTTCAGGAAGTATCAACCTTTTCTTCTCTCCAATAGTTATCATGTCAAACCTGCGTAAACGCTGATAATCCTCGGGTTTTTTCCTACTACTTTGCTTTTAGATGTTTTAACCTTTTCTATTAACTGCAAGTATTGTGTTTTTGTGAGAATTTGTGTATTCTGACGTTTTGATAAGCACAATTCATTCAGCCGTTCGTCGAAACGATGCTTCATATCACTTACATCAGTTAACAACGGTTCCTGCATTTTATTCTTTAGAAAAATAACTAACACTTAATAAAGAAAGAACTGAAAACAATCGTGAACTCGTTGAAGTGCAAGATGGTACAAGCGACAAGCCGAGAATGATTGCTGATTGACCAGCGAGAATCACACCAGACGCACGTTGCCAAATTGCTGTCAATTTTTAAAGTGACCAGGGAAATTGTAGCAGTATTAATATTGACCGGGCAGTGTAAGAAATTATCCTAGATTGTCGTAAAATTATTAAATTGCCCGATTTTATGGGTCATTATTTATAATGACCAAGCATTATGAAAACTGCCCTGAATAATCAGATTGACCGTAACATATACACTCTTTACCTATAATACAGCAGTGTTCCGAACAGATGTATCTACCATACTGTTGGCAAGAGCTCCTGCTCCTTTTTATAATCTGATATTCTGGGAACAGAATGGATAAATATTAGGATCGAAAGCTCTGTACACAACTGTAAAAACACATTTACCTGAGTGAATATCCAGCATACAACACATAACAAATTTTTATCACTAACACCGCGCGCGGGCTCTCAGTGCGCTTTCTAAATAACTTTGCCAACGAGAGAACTGTACGAACTAAGCACATAGCCTGATATTCGTAAACACAATTGCAAAAGGTACTGTGAGGGGGCAGTTAATAGAGTGCGCGATTCTTAAGAAATAACGAAAACTGTTTATCGATGGACCGTGCGTCCGCGCGCGTGTAGGTTAAAAGAATTTTGAAAACATTGAACCCTATAGTGCTAACCTAAGGAAAGTAACAAAAAATATTATTCGAGAAGCCGAAATAATTCCATCGCTAACAACACCTAATGCCACATACAGCTCAGACGAGGACAAAAGCAATCTATTTGCAAAACATCTTGAAAACTGTTTTACACCAACAATATCAGAAGAAAACAGACGACATGCACAAAACGCAACCACATACATTTAAACTCATTATCCATTACCAACCGACTTTAATAAAACCACATCACCTCAAGAATTAATATCATACATAAAAATACTATCAGTAAAAAAAGCTCCTGGTCCTGAAGTAATTCCCAACGTAATACTTAAAAACCTAACAAAAAGGCCATAGTTTTCCTAGTCAACCTATTCAATGCCTGCTTAAAAAAATGATACTTTCCAGACAACTGGAAACATGTCCATATATTAATGTTTCACAAGCCAGGTAAGAACATATCAAACTGTAGCTCTTACCGTCCCATAAGCTTAGTAGCAACCATATCGAATCTGCTCGAGAGAGTAATTTCCAAACGACTAAACAATTGATTAATCGAACATGACATAGTGCGTCCCATACAGTTCGGATTCCGAGAAGGACTCTCGGCAGTGCAACAATTACAAAGAATTGTCGAGATAATAGAGCGCGGGTACGAAATCAAAAACTACACCGTAGCGGCGTTTTTGGATATCACCCAAGTATCTGATAAGGTTTGGTTGGAAGGACTAAAATACAAATTGCTACATCTTCCTCAATACCTAGTCGCCATCATCTTCTCCTTCCTGGAAAGCAGATCATTCGCAGTTAGAATAAACGAGACCATCTCAGAAACAAAGCACATTCATGCAGGGATACCACAGGGAAGCGTCTTGGGACCAACACTGTTCATTGTCTTCACGTATAACATACCTACTAATCCCCAAATAAGCAAAATGGCGCTATTCGCTGACGACACGACTATATTCACCCAGAACGAAGATCTCCACACAGCTATTCACCAATTACAATCAGCAATCAACCCAATAGGCAAGTGGTTCAATAGATGGTGTATAACATTTATTTTTTATTATATATGTAGTTCAAATTTACAAGCTGCTCCAAGGAGCTATAAGTAAATGGGCTGAGTGCTAAACATTGATAGGAGAAGCTGTCCAGCGACAGCACTCCAGTGAGTAATAATACAGATTATTATAATTTGCTATTTAATTAACGTCGGTTGGCCATTTTCGTTTTAGTCGTTTTCTGATTTCGGGTGGATCTCTCAGTTGGCTGACTCGTCCATTTGGGTGTCCTGCAATTCGGTCTAAGTAGCTGATGGTAAGTTTGCGAATTTCTTCCTGTACTAATGGAATGCTTGAGTCATCGTGCAAAGTTTTGTTGCTGACATACCATGGGACGTTTGGTTTAAGATGTAAATACTAATAGCTAGTCAAATGAGGTTCTAGTTTCATGAAAATAAAAATTGGCGTTGATTGGTAAAAGAGCGGGCTATTTAAATTGCGTTCTGCTATGAAATTACTATAAAGCTGTGATATTTTAATTATTTACCATACTTAAATTTGTTATTGGTGAGGTAGGCAGCCAAGAGGTACTATTATAAGGGTGGGATTTTAAGTGGTAGTAAAATGTATCGAAATGTTAGGTTAAAAAGGAAAAATACACAGTAAAATATGCACAGTATATAATTTTTTACTACTGTTACTAATAAATAAACGCTGTCAATTTTTAAGTGACTATTTATTTTAAGGTGAAACATAATACAACTATAATAATCGAAAATAAGTGCTTTTGATATTTTCTGAGTCGGCCACGCATGTTTAAAACTTGTTGGTCTCCATATCCATCTCTACCAATACGTTTATCATAGTAATCTTTAGCTTTAGCCCAAATTTGCTCTATGGCGTTAAATTCGCAATGGTAGGGGGGTAATCTTAATACCTCGTGGCCATTAGCTCTCAGTAACTCATCTATCACATAGACATTCTCGGTTTTATGAATTTTTACTAATTCTAATAATTCAATCTTCGACATATCATTACAGAATGGTATCTTTTTTTCAAGTAACCAATTAATAATGTCTCCTTTTCTGGAACTTGTGGTTGGATCCTTGGTCATCAAAATACTATGGTACGGTGCGTTGTCCATTACAATTAAAGACGGCTCTTCTAAATTCGGTATAAGTTTTTCAGTGATACATTGCATAAATATTTGTCCGTTCATCTCCCCGTGGTAGTCTGGCGTGGCTGATTTTTAAGAATAATCAAAGAACCAAAAGAACGCACGAGTAAACAATTTCAGAACATTCGACAGTTACCGGTTTGTGAGATTTGAGTAACGTAGTAGAAAAACGAACACAAGTGCGGACATGCGTGTACGGTTTTTATCTTTGTCTATCACACAGAGAATTTTAAAACGCATGTTGTGTTTTACATCAACAACCTTAAATGTGTTCTATTTCACCAACACCTAAACACCTAGATAACATTTTAAGCGTATGTCATTTATTGAATACTCGAATAATCACGTGACATAAAAGATTGGTTGGACGAACTGTAGGTACTGCGCCGTTTTGACGGAAGTGTAACTTCGAAATATAATAAATTCCGACCTCCAGGAAGGTTCCTGTTTACCTCGTGTTATTTACAAGGACGAAGGATATTTTAAACAGGTGGCGCCTAGGCTTATCGAACCCCCCCCCCTTCTTCGACTGTAGCTGGTCGACCCTTGTCCTTGATACCTGGACCTTGCATCACAAACAGTAGGTTCGGTTGTAATGCTTCTATTTAGGATATTAGAATTGTCGCCGTCGATTCGACTAGGCGTTACAAGCTGCTTTATGATACCCATTCTTCATTCCCGTGTTGACCACCGTCCCATCGCATCCAACTACCACTATTTTTTGCTATTTAATAAATCAAGAGAAAGCCCCCATGGGACGGAAAATCCAGTTTTACGGCGATCTTGAGGTTCAATTTCAACTTGCCAAAACCCTTTTTTTGAAATATAAAGTAGAAAAGGTTTCTTCACCTCCTAGTAAATCTACTGTTTTGGAAATGCTTAGAATTGGAAAATAATCCCTAATAGTAACCAAATTAAAGCCGCGAAAATCTATACACAATCTGAATTTAGTATTTGCATCGGGCATACTTTTCCTAACTAGTACGGCTGGGGCGGACCATGAGGAATCTGAGTGTAAAATTATTTCTTGATCTAGCATTTGTTCAATTTGTTATTTTAAGACCGGTCCTTGCTAAAAAGATACTATGTATGGTGCCTTAGCTATGGGGTTGACATTTTGCGTAATTATCCTATGATTCAGTAAATTAGTATACCTTAACTCTACTACTTCTAACATAAATATATCTACATATCCCTTCTGGACTTATATGTGCAAGGTCTGTACTAGCTGTGAGACAATATTCTAATTTTTTCCTCTTGGCGCCATTGATATTACAAATCGTATCATTAGTCCCATTTATTTCATACTCGTCAGTTGACTGAACCAACCCCACGGGAGTCTTTGCGGCTATAATGGCCTCATGAGGACTTACATTTACTAAATTACATTGGACAACTTTGCGTCCAATACTGAGGGTGTTTAATCCAAATCTAATTATAAAACATGGGCTACCAAACTTCGTGATACTCAAACTTAAGGGTTCAATTACGTAAAGGCCATCTGGCATACGAGCGTCCAGAAGTCCTTCGCACGCGATCCTTGGATGTCCTGGAATTGCGACTTTCTCTTTTAGACGTAGCAGTTGTACCGGGCCCATGCAACTCGTACTTAACTGTTTCAAAGGCCGAGAATGTTAGCTGTATCGGAAGCGCTAAGATCTTACAAGCCCCGGTATAGAAAGTGTTATTTTAAACAAGAAAAACGATTGAAGTTTTTCCAGGTAACTGTCTTCATTTCCAACTACACATTATTGGAATGTGGTTGTTCACCTTCTTATTTTCCTAATAAGTGTTAAAATTATTAGAATATAGAGGAAGGTATTAAATAATATATCTTTATAAAGATACTCGGGCTGAAAAGTTACAAAGTAGCCATACTTATTGTTTTATTGTAATTATTTTTTAACATCACAGAACGTTAATTGACTCCAATCTGTGGGTCCACAAGTCAGCAGTGTTTGGAAGAGAGTCAAAGTAGCAAAACTAGGCAGTTCCAATCTTCAAAATAATCTTTCTGCACTTTTATTATATTATTTATCAAACCACAAGGGCTAAACTGTATCTCAGAGGCCGTCATGCGCTTGCTTACCATCTTGTGCCTCTTTGGAGTATGGTGTCGAAATATCTCAAACTGACTGGAACTGGAGAAAAGCGCTTGATGTATTTAATCGATTGGGTGTGAAGGATTGGAGTTTCAATTACGAAACGTTGGTATTAAAATTTTTTTGTGCTAAATATGAAGTTCTATATTTTCAGGTCACATATTTCCAAATTAGCCGTATCTTATAAGGCAACGCAGTTTTTGACTTTGGAGCGAAACGAACTTTATGAATATGTTGAATTTTTCTCTAATATTGGAGGACTTCTTGGGATGTTTATCGGATTATCTGTAACTTCGATCAGAGCAATTTTACGTTTTTTAACACTTGGGTTAGTTTGTGATATAAAGAAGTTTGAACAAGGTTTTGGTCGCGAGAACTAGCGCTGATAAATATTCTAAACTGTTCCACAAATTGAGCTTGAAGTACATAAATAGAATTGTTAAAGTGGAGTCGAAGTTCCTGAACAAACGGTAGTTTATAACACGTTGTTTTGAGTTAATAAATGACCTGTAGACTGGAAATCATTATTTTCCTTCCATTTGTTTAATTTTCCTTATCTTCTTTTCTTGTTCCTGATCTTTCAAATCGCCTTTCTCCATTCCTTCCTCCTTTTCACTTGGTTCTTGTGTTATTACATTTATTATTCATTCTATTCATCTTACACCTCATCTTATTTCCAACTGGTGTTTCATCCCATGCTGTTCGCTTATCCTCACGCCTTTTCCCTTATTATCAGGTCCTCTTCTTTAACTTGCTTTTCCTATCCATCCTTTTAGTCACATGCATCTGACTGTGTAATCAAGCAAATTCGTACTGTTGTAGAACGCGTTTTTATTCGCATTTCCTTTGTAATTAGAACAGTTTAACGAAAATATAGCAATTTAAACAAGTTTTATTGCTGTTTCTAGGACGCAGAAGTTATTACCTGCTTCAGGCACTGGAAGCTGAGGGTCACACATATGTCTTGCTACATTCGTATTACGCAAGCACCAAGTATATTATAATTCAATTATGTACATGTGCTATTGTTCTTCAATAATTTCTATACTAATATTGTTGATTTGTTGCTGTTAATGTTTCCAGGAAAAAATAAAGTAGGTAATTTTCCAGGAAAAAATAAAGTAGGTGATTTTGCAAGTATATGCTCTATAGTATATTAAAGAACTAGTTTCATAAGGCCTTTTCTTAACGCACGAGTCCAAGTTTGAAAAACGAGACGCGAAGCGTCGAGTTTTTCAACGGACGAGTGCGACAAGTGGTCTTATGAAACGTGTTCTTTATACTATTTTTTCTATT